>CM077649.1:18735000-18742500 GCA_039707465.1 Rhabdophis nuchalis
TGTACATGTGCTAGACCAGGGGTCCCCAACCTTTGCAACTTTAAGTCTGAAGGACTTCAGCTCCCAGACTTCTCCAGCCAGCTTTGCTGGCTGGAGAATTCTGGGAGCTGAAGTCCTTCAGACTTAAAGTTGCAAAGGTTGGAGACCCCTGTGCTAGACTCCTTTCCCATCCTTGCTCAGTGCTTGGGGGCAACACTAGGTTTTCATAGCCTTTGATAAGACCAAGAGACAAAATAATAATTACTTTTAATGTCCTTACATTGTCTTTAGCAAGTATCTAATACAGTATAGATCTTTTTCCATGAATAATGACCTCCATTATCAGTAATTGGCAGCTTTCCAAAATATCCATGCAATGAATTAGTCATATATTATTATTGGCTGCCAAGAAAAAAGTCTCTATCTCATAGCACTGATGAAAGATTAAGGAACCAATGAATTAACACTCCTTAATATGTCAGTGAAGAATTTGACAAGGTAGATCATAACCTACTTGTTAGGAGTAGACTCCTAACAAGTAGGAGTTAGGAGTACTTAACTCCTACTTGGAGTTAGTTGGGTAGACAATATATAGTCATTGTAGCTTTAAGGCTGATGTAATGTTAGAGTGCAATTAGTAAGTGCAATTATCTCTAACTATAAGAGAAGGCAAGGAGAGCGCATATCTCTCTCTCTGCTGGATTTGCTGTATTTGATAACTGTTTGCTGTGAATTGTGATTACTGAAGAAGAAGACTGAAGATTGTGTAAGATATTTGATATTATTGAGACTTTGTTGTTTGACTCAATTTGACATCACTGCTTATTGAGCAGTAGCTTAGTTTAGTAGTTTTTACAACCTAAGTAAAAGCTATTCTATTTTACTTAAACAGTGTCTGGTATACTTATTGTGTGTATATTAGCAACATTCCTCTGGCTGCATACTCCACTGCACACCCTCTGCTTGTCTCCCAATAGAGATATCACCTAACACTACTACTAGATAAAGTAGAAGAACGTGAGTTAGACAGCATCACCACCAGATGGATTCATAACTGGCTGACCAACAACACTCAACGTGTAGTCCTCAATGGAACTGCATGTACATGGAGGGAGGTATGCAGTGGAGTCCCCAAGGCTCCGTCTTAGGCCCGGTACTCTTCAACATCTTCATCAATGATTTGGATGAGGGAATAAATGGGGAACTCATCAAATTTGCAGGAATAGCAAAAACTGGCAGGAATAGCCAACACTCCAGAAGATAGGCATAAGATACAGAAGGATCTTGACAAACTTGAACATTGGGCACTATCTAATAAAATGAAATTCAATGGTGAAAAAGAGTAAGGTTCTACATTTAGGCAACAAAAACAAAATGCACAGGTACAGTATAGGTGGTACCTTGCTCAATAGTAGTAACTGTGAAAGGGATCAAACATTTAAATATGAGCCAGCAGTGTGCAGCAAATGCAAAAAAGCCAACACAGTTCTAGGCTGCATAAATAGAGGTATAGAATCAAGATCACGTGAAATGTTAATACCACTTTATAATGCCTTGGTAAGGACACACTTGGAATACTGCATTCAGTTTTGGTCGCCATGATGTAGAAAGGATGTGGAGACTCTAGAAAGAGTGCAGAGAAGAGTAACAAAGATGATTAGGGGACTGTAGACTAAAACATATGAAGAACGGTTGCAGGAACTGGGTATGTCTAGTTTAATAAAAAGAAAGACTAGGGGAGACATGATAGCAGTGTTCCAATATCTCAGGGGTTGCCACAAAGAAGAGGGAGTCAAACTATTCTCCGAGGCACCTGGAGGGTAGAACAAGAAGCAATGGGTGGAAACTAATCAAGGAAAGAAGCAACTTAGAACTGAAGAGAAATTTCCTGACAGTTAGAACAATTAAACAGTGGAACAGCTTGCCTCCAGACGTTGTGAATGCCCTAACACTGGAAGTCTTTAAGAAGATGTTGGATAGCCATTTGTCTGAAATGGTATAGGGCTTCCTGTCTAGGCAGGGGGTTGGACTAGAAGACCTCCAAGGTCCCTTTCAACTCTGCTATTGTATTGTATTGTGTTGTATTGTATTGTATTGTATTGTATTGTATTGTATTAATACAAAAAATGCATATCTTTGTTTCATGGTTAAATGGATGAGAAAAAGAACAACTAACCTGCTACTAAAACATGATTTTTTTAAATATCATAGTTACACTAGGAACTACTTATCTGGGTGCTGATTGTTGGTAAGGAGGTGTTTCCTTCTTAGCGGTTTTTATTGTCTCTTTTGAATCAAGCAGTATATTTAATCAAGCAGTAAGCCTAATCAAGGATTAGAGAGGGCTTGCAGCCCAGAAGATGTAACTTACTTGAGTAATAAAAAAAGTCTACAAGAAAACAATCAAGCACAGAGATTACCAAGGATTCCGTAGTTCAACCCTGACCTAATATATTCTCCTCTATTGATACACACAAAATTGTGCTACAGACCTTCTGGCTATGGTGGCCACCCACTACTAAAGCAAGAGCTGCAGCCTGATCATCTTTTCAAAAAGGGAAGTTGGAAACAGGATGAAAGTTCTATAGCACAGTCATGTCCAGCAATTGCTTCTTGAGGAACAATAAGCTACCACTTTCCTAAGCCTCAATGGAGCTATTAATTCTCTCAGGATAAAACTGTATGACATCTGCCAGAAATTCTTAGTTAACCAGGAGGGACATATTTATACCACATAGGTGGTCAATCTTATAATTTTAAGAACTTTGTACACCAATTAATCCCAGATAATCAGGCCAAAATAAACCCCACTCACCTCTTACAGAACCTGTTTCAAAGCCAGAATTTAATGGAGTAAACCCAAGCAACATTATAAAGTTATGTTGAAGTTGTTGCTTGTTTTGGAAGGTAAATTTTGGAAGTCCACTTAAAATTGCTGGTGAAATGTCCCATTTCAGTGGTGAGATTTCAGGACATTTTGGAGGGTGTGAAAGGTTTTAAGGTTGATGTGCTCCCATCCTTAAGTATCAGAAAGAAGACCCAAGTGATACCCCTCTCATAGCCATTTTGCTGTCAGACTTTGTTAATATATTCTTATACATTTTAAATGGGCAAAAATTGTGTGTCACAACCTATGGCATATAAGTTGCCCTACCTTAAAGTAAGCATGTGCTTAAAACTAAAGGGAAGATCACTTTAAAGGAATATATTTCAAGTTGTGCTTCACAAAGAAATGGAGTCCAAAGCATGGCTTTCAAGAGGAAAAAAAGGTATGAGAAAAGAATTGAAAAAGCAATCTACAGCAGGGGTCTCCAACCTTTGCAACTTTAAGTCTGAAGGACTTCAGCTCCCAGAATTCTCCAGTCAACATTGCTGGCTGGAGACGTCTGGGAGCTGAAATCCTTCAGACTTAAAGTTGCAAAGGTTGGACACCCCTGATCTACAGCTTAGTTGTTCTAAAAAAAAAAAACCCAAAGGGGGAAGGTAGGGTTGCTGCATCAATAAACTAAGTGGAGAATTAAGTTAACTAAGTCCTAGTTATTTGCGAGATCGCCTCCTACCCCATACATCCCTCCGACCGATCCGCTCCCACAGAGAGGGTCTGCTCCGGGTGCCAACGGCCGGGCAATGCCGGCTCGCGACGCCCAGGGGAAGGGCCTTCTCTGTGGCGGGCCCTCCCCTCTGGAATAATCTACCCTCCAATTTTAGGAATATCACAGACCTCCGCCTCGTCCGTCAACAATTAAAAACACACTTTTTTCGCTTAGCTGGCCTGGCTTAATCTTCCGAGACCATCAACTGGTTTTAAATTGAATTAGATTTTATTGGGGTTTTAATTGGTTTTAGTACAAACTTAATTTAATAAGTTTTTAATATTTATGACATATTTATTATTTGTATTTATGTATATGCGTGGTTTTATTTTTCCTGTGCACCGCCCCGAGTCCCTTTTGGGAGAGTGGCACGCTATACAAATTTAATAAAATGAAAATGAAAATGAATTAGTTTAATGTTAACCAATTATCATTAACAAATTATACAAGGTATAAAATCTTACAATTCCCTTGTTTTTGAAATATGTTCTATTTCAAAAAGAAGTAATGAAGTCAGGGGAAAGTGCTGTACACAATGATGAAGAGCAAAAAGTTATGCCTTATCTGTTCAATGACTTGCTCTTTACAGGTGGTTGGTTAGAAAATTAGTATCTATTATTTTCAGCAGTAATAAATCCTAATATCTGAAGAAAGAAAGAAGAGATGGATTGCCAGATCATTGCTACTTGCCATAGTATAATGAAGATTCATCTTTATGAACAATTTAGTCTGCATACTAAATTGCATACCAAACAACTACAGTATTCCAGTGACAATTAAAGTAATATCATCCTTTCATTTTTTTAAATGGTTTGTCTGTTAGCAATGACAAAAATATACAAAAGAGATACAAAAATATACAGCAGAACAATGATGAAAGCTATCTTGAATGCATTTGGGTCAATATAAAAGGAAAAAATAATGACATTGCCGTAGTTGTATATTCAACTAAACTGAGGAAATAGATTAACTTTGGGGGATTTTAAATACCCATGATGTCTACTAGGAGACAGTGGAAGATAAAAGAGATTCCTCACAAAGCTAGTAGACAACTTTGTCTTCCAAAAAGGAGAGAAGAGAACTAGAGAGTCAGCCATACGGGACTTAATTCTCACTAAGAATTAAGTACTAATTATGGTAGTCAATGTGAATTTTATGAATGAACAGATTGAAAATAAAGCTGGAGACATGAAGGAAAGTTGATTCAGATTGATAGGCATTGCAGCTTCAGACAAGTCTCCATATATCAAATTATATCATCAATATATGATATACTTTGTTCTGGTTTCATGGTAAAGCTGGATTCTCATTTTTAAGGATTGTAAATACTGGATCTTTACATTGTCGGGCATCATGTCAATGTGAAGTCTTTCGTTTTTTATTCTGGGGATTTGATTTGATTTGTTTCAGAAATTTTAAACCACCTACGCACTTAAGAACTAACTATAATTTACACAAATAGTTATTTGTTTGCAGTTATGGAATATACCTGTAACAGGAAATCACTAAGCAGAGAGGAAGTGGCTCATCATTGATTATTTTAGGTACTGGTTGCTTTTTCAATCTTGTTTCAAGCTTTCATGACCAAGCAACTGCTCAAATGAGATTATTTGTTGAATATTATGAAGTCAGACATGATCTATACATTCTTGGACTATACAGCTTAATTAGAAACAATCACAAAAAGAGTTTCTCTTTTAGTCATAAAATAAATGCTAGAATATTCCATGCTCCTGGTTTGTTTTGTTTGTGATTATTTAGTCTTGTTAGAGAAATTAAAATACTTGTCCAGAGAATTGAAAAATATATCTTGTCTTTTAAGCCTTTGCTGAAAAAGTCCATACATCTAAACATTTATTATCAATTCAAGGGAAAACACATTTTAAATTTACCCTTAACATAATAAAGGAACAAACAAAGAAAGAAAGAAACATATGGGCAATGGATTCCATTTGATTTTTGTGACAAACCTAGATAAGGAAACTTTATGTCTTGCTCAACATGAATCAATTATTCCAATGAGATTTTTTTTACATGAAAATTGAACCATGCCTTTCATCACTTTGCAACTGCTGCTCAAATTTACATGTTCCCTGCCATCTGAAAAAGACTGATCTTGGGCAACAAACTGAAAATCAATTGGCAACAAAAGCTCCTAAAGACTTCAGTGAGATCAGTCTCATTTCAGGCATCCTCTGAGCAGAATTTTTGTGACATTCCAACTGATGTTAAAAAAAGAAACGGTTCTCCTGGGTCCACTCTACTAGGTTTTCATTTCAATAAGCCCAAAAAATAAATGGTTTATCAAACAAGACAAATGAAAGAAAATACAATCCAAAAAGATTAGTGCTTAGATACAACTGAAATAGATTAAAGTGTCTTCACATTTTTTGAGCAAAAAGGAACGTTTTTAAACACTTGAAGATAACTAATTATCACCTCAGGGGATGGGAAGAATGTGCAAACTATTCTCTCATTTGAGACTCCAGATCTTTTTCTTTAAAATGAATTAAGCACTTTTTAGGCCAAATAAAAATATGAGTTGTTGATGACATAAGAAAGATATAATTAGTATGGCACTGTAGGGGTACTAAGTTGCTATTCATGCCCTCCTGTATTTACATTCCTCTAATGAATGTTGCTGCATCTTGTTTTATTGTTCTTTCTGTGGGTATTTTCTTTCTATATTATGCTTTCCAGTTAAAGTCTTTCTTTTGCTCTGCTTTGCTTAATTAAGGTTTTCAGCTTGTGTGCTTATTGCTTTTCACTGCACAAAAGTCCTGCTCACATTTTAGTGTCGCATAACATTAAGTGTCTTGGGAGTATAATTTAATGCAAAGCAACTTATTGAGTTTTTATTTTCCCAATATATGCTAGGACTGCCTTCACAAGGTGAGATTGTCATGTGACTATTCTACATCACTTTTAGCAAAGTAAGAGAACCCAAGGAGCTCGACACAGCATAAAGTCAGGCATATTCACTTATATTCCTTAAATATAATTTCTTTTTTAACAGATACTTTGCTAATAGATTGCCCTCAGTGAATTCATATGAAAGCCTAGAATAACCTGTGTTTACTTCAGCATACATACACAAGTCATGCATACACAAATACACATAATTGTAATGATGCAAGGAAAAGTAATATAGCACTCTAGAAATGTAAAATATTATGTGAATTAGTTAAAAGGTAATTGTTGCTTTCTTTGGTTTAATTTCAAATCGAGATTCTTCTATTGTGAATCGCAATTCATCAGCAAACCTATTGATAAAAAGAAGAAAAAAACCAAGATTACTCAAGTGCTACTTCAAATATTTTTGCTATTTTAGATCAACCATGGCGTTAAAAACATGACACTTTTGATATCATAAATGAAGACAAAGTTGATTTTATTAATAAAATATCTGCATGGCATGTTTTCTTCAATTGGAAGACTATCACTGTTGAATATTATTTATTTTATTTTATTTATTTTATTAAATTTATATCCCGCCCTTCTCCAAAGAGGACCCAGGGCGGCGCACAGGAATTTAAAATACATACAAAAACAAATATAAAATTTAAAACTTATTAAATCAATCATCCTGCGCTAAAACCAAATTAAAATCCCCTAAAATGAAAACTATCTAAAATAGTCACAGCGGAGGTTACAGTATTAGAAATCATGATGAATAAATGTCACCTTTTTATGTCTGGAGAAAAACTAGAAGGCACTGGTCCATAAAATATAATTTGCTTGTTTTGACAAATAAGCTTCACTACCCGAAAGAATTGCTGGCAACAATGAAAAACAACACATATATACTTAAAGAACTAGATGAATGATTCAGAGAAACCCTGTTGACTTGAAAGTCTAGCAATCATCTTATTCCAAATTAGAATTATGGAGGAAACCTTAATATGATTGAACTTTACTTCTTCCTGTA
>CM077649.1:18745000-18800000 GCA_039707465.1 Rhabdophis nuchalis
CAAATTGAATTATACTAAATGTGATGCTGGTGCAAAATAGTGGACAAATAACACATACACCATCCTAAGGCCAATAGAGTCATAAGGGAGTTCTCATCTGTCAGCAGAATTCTACTCTATGATGTATTACCGTGAGCAGTTTCAATGCAGCATCCATCTATATTATAGGGTATTCTGCTGTGAAGCAACATTTTGTCATCAGCAATGGATATCCCGTACAATTTGGTTTTATAAAAAAAATATGGAAGGCTTTCATTTTAATTTATTAACAGGTATGATGAAATGTTGTGTGTAGATTCCAGATTTTTACTAGCCTTGCTAACAATCATTTTGTAGACTGTCATCATTATCGTAGTTAATGTTCATTTAAGTAGCTCACTCTCTTCTTCCGTCTGTCCCAATAATTCTTGGAGACAAAGAGAAATGAATGAAATAGCTAATCATGAAATCTATTTAAATATAAGTGGCTCAGGTTGGTAGCTGGGCTGTTGGTCTGAGCTCTGAGCTTGGCAATTTGTTTACAAATATTTCATCACTATTCAAGGAGACATTTTCAGTGCACTTGGAGACTGACAATGTCTCCTCAAATGGCGACAAAATGTTTGTAACCAAATTGCCAAGCTTGGAACTCAGACCAATAAACCACAGCTGACCATTCCATCAGAAACAAAAGCATTAGGAATATGATAGTGCACTAAAGAACTACCAGATTCAGCTATAGAAAACCAGAGGACCACAAAATGGAAGCAAAAAGTTTCAGTTTTCAATACATTTTTGCTGTCATCTGGATTTTTGCCTTCAAGCTCTGAAACCCCTAAATATTTATTTATCAAAATTGTAAACTGCTTAATTGTAAAAGCCTCAGGCTGATTTGAAATATTCATGCCAAAAGAGAAAAAAAGAAATAATACAATTTGAGTTAAAGTATATTCAATAAAACAAAACTCAAAAAAAATGTATTACATAAATTAGGGCAATGACAAGAAATTGATCAAATCTAAAATAATGTTTTGGTTTGAGTGAAATAAAGTGTTATTAGTATATTAGTAATTTAGCATATGATTAAGATAAAATTAAAAGGAAAAATTAACATGACTTTATCAGGTGAACAAAGTGATGCTTATATGGGCAGAGTTTACCTGTCTGGGAAGAATATTCCATAAAGATGCCACTTTGGAAAAGGCTAGTTTCCTTGTAGTGATTAATCCCAAATCCTTTACTGGAGAGATCAGGAGGAAAGTTTCTTTGGAAATCCTTAATGTCTGGATAGTTACATATAAAAGAAAGTCCTCCTTCGTGTAACCTGTTTCCAAGACTTTAAAAGTCAAAACCTGGGCTGGCAGAAAATATAAATAGTGGAGTAGCAACATGATATGTTTATATTGACGAATCCAAGTCTCAAGATTCCAGACCATTTTCAAAGGAACTCCTACTTAGAATGCATTGTAATTATTTAATTAGAACGTTTGTGAATAAGAGGCCAAGGTTGTCTCTGATTGGCTAAGGTCACAACTGGTAAATCAGCTGTAGCTGATAAAAGCACCCAAGTTGAACTAGAAGACCTCCAAGGCTCCTTCCAACTCTGTTATTATGTTAATGCCACCTATAAGTCTTGTGACAGTGATGGACCACCTGCAGACTATCAATCTGTTCCTTTAGGGCAGGGGTCCCCAACCTTTGCAACTTTAAGTCTGAAGGACTTGAGCTCCCAGACTTCTTCAGCCAGCTTTGCTGGCTGGAGAATTCTGGGAGCTGAAGTCCTTCAGACCCCTGCCCTAAAGGAACAGATTGATAGTCTGCAGGTGTAAACACCTCCAGAACCAGCAAAGCACCACTCAGCTTTATATGTACAGTACATCAACAAATTATAATCTTATCTCAAGTTCTCATCCAATAAAGTTATTCAATTCTGACTATCAGAACTGAATGGATGAGAAGTGAAACCTCTTCAAGGAAAAACGAAGAAAATGCAGTTGCCTCTTGAAAAAGCACCTTTGGGATGACTGGCCTAAGGTCACCCAGCTGACCAATTATCTAAAACGGGACTAAAACTTGTAGTCTCCTTGGTTTTTGGCCTGTAATCTCTATCCCAAACTGTAATCCGTAATCTCTATCCCAAACTGATTCTCTTGGTTTTAATTTGGAAAATAAATACAGCAAGGAGCATTCAGTCATCTGACATTATAGAATTATTTAGTTTCACAACTTCAGGACTTGTTAAAATAGATAATTTTGATATGAGTGGAATATTCACAGCCTCATCTGTCAAATGTACCTGGATGTTAGCTACCCAGGTTTTTACTTCCTCACTTTAACACACAGCATAACAAGTAGCAAATGTCCCCCCAAAAAAGACAGGTATCACTTTTTTAGAGAAAATTGCACATTATTAACAGGAAGCCTGCTGTGTGGGTAAGCTTAAAGTTCAGATTACTGATCTGCATGATCAAAAACACTGCATGAGTGAATCCAGTTTAGAGCTAAGTTTTAAAAAGGGGAGTATTTAATTATTTTTCAGGCATTGTTTTAAAAGAATGCAAAGTTATTCACCAGTGAGAAATAGTAATATGTCCTTAAGGTAATATTTTCTCAGCACGTAACTAGATCTTAAGGGCTATGAGGGCATATCATTGTAACTGTCTTATTCAGCCCCCCAACTGTTAGAGATCTTTATAGAACTCTTCACAAGAAAATATTTTAAACAGCTTTCAAAACGGAGGTGGAAAATGTGAAAGAATAAAAAGATGCATGTTTTCAACATTAAGAGGATTTGTGGAGAGGGGATCTTTCTATCTCCCCAACCCATATTTTGACATCCAAACATTTGGTCCAGTCTATTTCAAATTCCCTGTTCTGCAAAACAAAAACAACCTTACTTTGATGAAAAATGAGAGTTGCTTTAAGGAGTGTAATTTTTACAGTCAGCATATATATTTGTGTGCTTTGCTTAGTTTTTGGTAATTAAAACTGATTTTTAAAAATGCCCTATAGCACTTTTTCCGACTTTCTCAAGCCAATTAAGAAACTAATTCTCAAACTAATTAAGAAAATGGAGCAAGCTAGTTGCTTCAAGGGTAGTTCTACAGGTCATGTTGCAAGGATTTGTGTACATAGCTCCAGTTTTATCATTAGTTTAGATCATGAATAATAATATAAATCCTTGTAGTCTTTTATACTTAACTTATTTTATTTATTTTATTTATTTATATTTAATTTATATCCCGCCCTTCTCCAGAAGGACCCAGGGTGGTGCACAGGAATTAAAAACATACAAATATAACAATATAAAATTTAAAAAGATATTAAACTCCCAACCTGTGCTAAAATTAATAAAAATCCCCAATTTAAAACTGTCTAAAAGCAGTCACAGCGGAAGGTTATGCTAGGCCGGCTTGATGGAAGAGGTGTGTCTTTAGACACTGGCGGAAGAGGCGGAGGTCAGAGATGGTGCGTAGTTCTGGGGGTAGGTCGTTCCACAGGGCAGGGCCCGCCACAGAGAAGGCCCTTTCCCTGGGTGTCGCCAACCGGCATTGCCCGGCCGACGGCACCCTGAGAAGACCCTCTCTGTGGGAGCTGATCGGACGAAGGGATGTATGGGGCAGGAGACAGTCTCGCATATAACTAGGTCCCGAGCCATGGAGCGCTTTAAAGATGGTTGTCAAGACCTTGAAGCGCACCCGAAAGGCCACAGGTAGCCAGTGCAGCTGTACTGTATACAGTTTTATCCCTTAATATAGAACTACCAAATCTGTGATAAAAATATCTTAAAGAATAGAAGAAGTTAGAAACTCTTTTTTGCAACACAGATTTAAATACTCTACCTTAGAGGGAGCAGCAAATGGCAGCTAGGAATTGTAGTGTGGTGTATTACCACACTACAATTCCTAGGTGAGGTTATAAAATGTAATATTTATTTATTTATTTATTTATTTATTTATTTATTTATTTATTTATTTATTTATTTATTTATTTATTTATTTTATTAGATTTCTAGACCGCCCCCTCTCCCCGAAGAAATCACCTTGAAATCAAAATCTAAGAGAAATATATAAATTTAAACTGAGTGCCATAAACAATGGATTAACTAAATATATATGCATGAAATAGAAGATGACATACTCAGGTAGGCTGCCATCAAAGATTACTCAGTATTTTAAAACAATTTGTTGTCTTTCAGTTCAATCTATTTTACACGTAGATTGAGCAAAAATTAAAAGAAAAGTAAAATGTGATGCAATAAAATAAAGAAGAAAAGAAACAACCAAAGATAAACAAATGTTTAAAAACAGTATAATGATATATAAGAAAATATTCATATATATTCAACTTCAGGCATTGTAAAACTATATGTAAGATGCTGGATATTGGAATCTATCAGATTTCACATAGCAATCTGCTTTCTTTCTATAACGCTCACTTATAACTAACTAACAGTAGAAGCTTCAAAAATTCTTCCTAGGTAGATTGGTTATTTATTGTAATCAAGAAAAAATTATATATACAAAGTTCGCAGCTCTCAAGTGCATATGCATTTCAATGTATATAATTTGTATATAATTGGACCAATTTGTGAAGCAATCAAGCGAACCCTTTTAGGATGACCCTATGTTATTTTGTAGAATAAAAGTCTGTTTTCATATTGTCTTTTCTAATTTAAGAGTCCTTGAATATATAGGAAATAGGTTTGCAATAAACATATGTGAATCAGCTCTAATTCAACACCAACTGAAAGTGAAAGATTAAAAAAATGATTTTATTTAAAAATTTTATTCAAGATACAAGACCAACCTGATGTCAGTTCAAAGTGCATTGGGGTTCAATATTTGATTTAAAAAAAAAAATCAAATTGTAAGCCCATGAGGTAATTAAAAATGTCTTAAGATACTTTTTTTTCCTAGAAGAGAAATATAATGATATAGCATGAATAATATCCATTCGAGAACATTAGCACTATAATTTTCAATTGAATTCGGTCAAGAGTTTAACTGGAATACATTTTTCAAAATATTTTCCTTTAGAGCAATTTTAGAGAGAAGGATTAGACAACAGAAATGTATCCAATACTCTAGCAAAAAATCTATAAATATGCAAACTTTTCACTATTTTTTTCTTGGTTAGCAAGTTTGATGGGATATTCTTAAGAAAGACAACAAATTTCTCCTTGTGTGATAGAGTGCTTTCTGCTTCTGAGCACTAGATTTCTGATGTCACAAGATAATTCTCATCGCTGGTCGGTAAGCCTTAAAAAATGTCTCAATTGCTTTCACAATGTAAAGGGATTGTAGTTTGCTTTCAATAATCTATGTCTATTTGAAGGAGGGTAGAGGCAGAATGGAAGATGAAACATGGGGGTTTCAAAATAAGGAAGCCATAAACAGGGGCTGGAATAATTTGTTGTCTTGCTGTTACACAACTATGTTAAAATAATAGGAGTTTAGATTAATGCATATAAACATAAAGCTGGCATTCATTCACTCCTTGTTAAGAGACTTACACCTGTCTCAATCATGCATAATTTAAAAGTAAGGTCAGCTTTAAGTCCATATTTAGAATTCTGAGTCATGAGTTGTGCTCTCAGTTGCTTTATCGTGACCTGCATAGAGGTATAGCATTCTATTAGTAAAAGCAAAGTTAAAGCCACTGGATGGCCATAGTAAAGATCAAAAATGAAAACTAGAATAAACCCAAAATGACATTAGCCTTATAACCTCCATAAGACTCTACAGATAGAGAATTAAACGACCTGTATTTCACTATGTTTATTATATCACTCAAAAGCAGGGGTGGGTTCCTGCCAGTTCCACCAATCTACAATGGCATTTAGAACTGGTTCCAGCCCCCTGCCCCCACTCGTCCGCACGTAATCAAGATGCAGAGTGAGAGGAGGTATTCTGGGAGTTGAAGTCCACAAGTCTTGGGGGGTTTTTCTAAAGGGTTAGGGATGCAAGGGTTTTGTAACTTGACAGCTTTAAGACTTGTGTGCTTCAAATGCCAGAGTTTCTGAGCCAACATTTTGGTTGCTAAGCAAGAGCATTGTTAAGTAAGTTTCACCACATTTTACAAGTTGGCCATGCTCACCCAGTTACATGACTGCCAAGCCACTCCCACTCGGTCACATGGCTGACAAGCCATTCTCACTCAGTCACATGGTCGGCAAACCACTCCCACCCAGTCACATGGCTGGCAAGCCACTCCCACAAAGCAGACCACACCTACAGAAGAAGTTCTAAAAAAATTTGAAACTCACCACTGCTCAGTACCACTTGGCCTTCTGCATAAATGGAACTGAAATTGTGTGTAACATTTAAAAAACTGTAGAACATTGAAACTGCAAAGTATTTTAAAGTATCTTGAGCTGAGCTGGTTTAATAGGAGAATTTGATCAGTAAAGGAGAATATTTGTAGCTCAAGGTTGAAATGAGTTTCATTATGTAGTTTACACAATGAAATGTCTACAAGAAAACAACCAAGTTCAGAGAGCACCAAGGAGTCCTCAATCTGATATGTTTTTTAATTGAATCAAATCATTCCTTACAAGACTTGCAAAGCCACAAGATGAAATCTCTGCGATGGAGTTCTTGAAAGTTTTAAAACAAAGTTTGAATCACTTCAGTGAATGATATTTGAGGAGTGTTTTCCCAGTCAATACAGTAATCCCTCGTTTTCCGCGGCTTCCTTTTCTGCGGCTTCAGTGCTTCGCGGGTTTTTCAATAGCAAAAAAATGCACCGGTAGGAGGCAAGCGCCCCCTAATGCTTGCTTTAAACGATGTCCACCAGCTCAAGTTTCCGGTATAGATATACAGAATCCTACTTCGCGGTTTTTCAGTTTCTGCGGAAGGGTCCGGTCCCGATTAGCCGCGAAAAACGAGGGATTACTGTATAACATATGTGTGTTTGTATTCTGAGTAAATGTTAACAGTGAATATTTTCATTATTGTAAAGCTTGTACTATGAACAATTGAGGAACTGGAAAAAAATTCAAAGTTTTGGAGAGAAGTTCTACATATAGATAGTTAAAGTAAGTTTTCAGTTAACCTGTGCTATGATACAACCCTTCTGTATGTATATATGCATTTATGTATTCATCATTTGTGCATGGTTTGGCTAATGTATGCATCATCCTCACCCCCAATTACTTTCAATCCTTTCCTGTTTCCCTCACATGGTTTACTGTGTGTCATAATAACAATTCTAAATTTCTCTCCTTATCATGAATTCAGATTAGCAAAAAACTGAATTAAATTATTTTATATCTCATATTTTGGACGTCCTTTTACAATATAAACTATTGCATTTTCAATTTGTTGTTAAATAAGTAATACAAACATTATTTATTGTATTATATTTATTTATGGAATTACTTGTTTATAGTTGATATAGAATAGAAGAGTAATCTAACATTGTTATTGAATGGTTTAAATACTCTTATTTGGATTTTGTGGTAAATAATCCATGCAGTAACATAAATATGGATTTTTAAAAACAGAACAAAATGTTAAATATTATGGAATAGTAGCAAATGTAATTGTAGGATAAAGTACTTTAATCAGACACTCTGGTTGTTTGGGTGATCAGATTCAAATTTCTGTAATACTATATAGAAACATCCAATGTTAATATTTCTTATGAAAGTCGTTTAATCGTATTCTATCAGGATTTCACATTGTATTAATGTAATATTAACTAGTTTGTATAGTTAATTATAAAATATTTATATGCTGTACATTTCTGTTCTTATTTGGCATATCAAACAATATCAGTAATTAATAAAGTTACATTATACATACTAACATAAAAACACAAGAAAAGCCTTGGAACAAGTAAAAGGAATGTATTTAACTCCTCCTCTTCCTCTTCCTTCTCCTCCTTCCTTTCTTAATATTTATATTTGAGTCACATTGGCACAGTGATTAGAATGCAGTACTGCAGGCTACTTCTGCCGACTACCAGCTGCCTGAAATTTGGCAGTTCAAATCTCACCAGGCTCAAGGTTGACTCAGTCTTCCATCCTTCCGAGTTGGGTAAAATGAAGACCCAGATTGTTGGGGAAAATATGCTGATTCTAAAACTGCTTAGAGAGGGATGTAAAGCACTGTAAAGTGGTATATAAGTCTAACTGCTATTGATATTTAGACAAAAACCATAACATTTTCTAACTATAACATTTGTTTACATTTCTGTTTATTTTTTTTCATGAAGCTGGATTCCCATGCAGCTGCATTTAAAGCTTTTAGTAAATTAAAAAAGAATGTCATCATTTCTTATTCACTGCTCTTTCTCTGTCCCTACTAAATAGATGTTTGATGAGGCTATCTGGGATGGGTTCCATCAAGTTTTCAGCAACCGTAAAAACCATTTCTGAATTAATATGATGGAACTTTAATTATAACATTTCATACAATACATGCCTTTCTATATCACTTCCATGCACATTTAAACAACAAGAGAACACAATTAAATATTTGTGCAACAAATTATGGAAAACTACATTGTGTAAAAGTATCCATTGTTGATTACCGTAGTGCTCTGAGGATATGTAACTGCTTGGATGTTGATAGTTTAAAACAAAAGAGGTCAAGATAACAGCTTACATCTACTAATTATCAGCTGTTTAGTTCTGGGCTCATTTTAAACTGGTTATAATAGAACAGAATAAAGTTTTGGTTAAAGTGTTCTTACAATTGCCTGGGCAAAATTTCAAGGAGAAAGCAAGTGGCAAGCCTTTATCGTCAAATACATATGAACATTAGCAAAAATTTGCAGTTGTGGATGCACAATACATGTGAAAGAAACTACATCTTATTACATTTCTAATTCACCCTTAAACAATTGATATTCCTTTAGGCTGCCTTTGATAATTTTCACATTATTATGCACATTCATTGCAAAAATGGCAGTCAAATATACTATGATTCATAAAACTGTAATTCTTAAGTCTCTTAATTCGAGGTCTGTTATGTTGCATCAATTTAGCATGATATGTACCATTCCTAATGCCATTATACATAATGAAACAAGGTTGAAATGCCATGATGTTATTAGCAGGTGTTGGCCCTTTCAATTGTGTCTTGCAATTCAGTTAAGCATGCTACATCTGTGGTGTATGAAGTGTTTGCACTTGGCAAACTTTACATACTTATATGTTAACATAAATTTACAGTTAGGGAAAATGGGAGGAATATTTGCTTATGAGATAAGCTTATTTCTGTTTCTCCTACTGCAAAATAATAATAATAATTGGTTCAAAAGGGATATTCAAGTTGCTCAAGACCAAATGAAAGATTTAACAGTCTGGATAAAGCTTTATGCCTGAAGGATCTGGAAGACTGACTGTGTTAGCCTCCGGGCAGCTTAAGGACAACAAAGCAGTTCTAATCATTTTTGTACAGCATCTTGAAGGTCAGCATCCATCCATCAGCTAACAAAAAGATTGAATATAAAACCAATTGAATGTGCATAGAGGTTATATGACTTTCAAAACAAATTCAAAAATTATAGTTAATGGTAGTATGTGAAGAATTATAGGCAGTTATTATTTGAAACAAATTAGCCTTAGAAATTGGATGATTAATAGCAGAAATGGGAAGGGAAGGGAAGGGAAGGAGGGAAGGAAGGAAGGAAGGAAGGAAGGAAGGAAGGAAGGAAGGAAGGAAGGAAGGAAGGAAGGAAGGAAGGAAGGATATTTTAGAAGATTAATCTCTAATTCAGTCAAACATGGGGAATAAATATTTTCTGGGCTATCAGTGCTAATGCTGTATTTGAATAAGGCTCTTTTAGATATGACTTTTTGGTATCAAAAGAGAGAATCAATTTTAAATTATTTCTGGAACTGGTGATGAAATAATTGATTATTTGAAATAGAAAAACATTTCAGATTGAAAGAAGACAATGAAAGACAATGAAGAAAGTGTGTTGAAACCCAATAATTTAATATGCTTCATTCTATCTACATTTTAATCATTTTAAAAAAATGAGTATCCCCCTCCCAATTCTCTGAAATCTATGGGAAAGCTTTCCTGAAACTTACTTCTATGTGGTTTTGAAATGAGCTGTCATTTGCCAACTCTATTTGTGTTTTTTTCCTTGCACTATTGAAAGTCTATTTCACTGATCTATTTAAACTGATCCAAGCAGATGATGGATGCCAATTCTAGTGGCTACCTCGCCCCAACTTTAAGTTTCAATTTTGTGAATCCTTCACTCACTTCATCTCAGCAAGATTACGATTTGGATCCCAGGCTATTATTTATTGGCTACCCAGTAGTCTAGACTTAAATATATTCCTCTTATTTTGTTGTAAGAACTGCAAGCAGAAGCTTCACCCTCTGAAATTTCTTTTTAATCTACACAAATCTTACTTTCTTTGTGTTTATTACAATCTCAATAGCTTCTCTTGCCTAAGCAACCCTAAATAACACTCAACCTGCCTAATATCCCAAGTTAGTTTTATGCTATGTTAAATTACATTATATTACTTTTGGCATTTGCACTTTGCAGGGATTGATTTTGTGCAATCTGCTTTGGATTTTATTTCTTTTTCTTCAATTAGGCTCCATAAATTTTATTTCAATGCACCTGCAGGGAAACTTCCATGTTTCCCCAAATTAACTGATGACAAAGAATATAGATAGCATAAGGTCACCCACTGCTATGTTCAGGGATGAACTTCCCTGATATCTGAATGGTCTACACCAGGGGTCTGCAAAGTTGGCTCTTTTAAGACTGGTGGACTTCAACTCCCAGAGTTCCCCAGCCAGCATAGCTGGCTGGGGAACTCTGGGAGTTGAAGTCCACCAGTCTTAAAAGAGCCAACTTTGCAGACCCCTGGTCTACACAATTGTTGTTCTTTAGAAGAGCCTTCACCTCTTTACCCAGACCTTTGAGAAGAGAGAGTGAAATTCCATTCTTGATTTTATCTGGCTTGTTGTTCCCATATTTTAACTTTTATTGGTTTACTGTAATTTCTGTGTTTAATTATTGTAAGCCACACAGAGCCATTAAGAGCCAGGCAGCATACAAGTTTAGATGTTGCTGTTGTTGAGGATGATGATAATGAAACAGTGAGATCATGAATTAATGGTTATGAAAGAACGTGGAATGAATACAAAAGTGGTGAGCACAGAGGTACGTTCAGATGGCTTAGTCCTGTAGAGAGAATAAAGAATTACAAGATAAGTCAAAGCATGTAGAAAGAATAAATGGTTGAAAGTTGTAGGGTGATAGAGAAACTCAATGGAAACTTGAAAAGAAGATAAGAAATTGAAGAACAAAAATCAGCATATGAAACATTGCTTGGAGTATGGAAATGGTAACAATTATTTGGAAGGATAAAACTGTTGATGATATTGGTGTAAATTGATTTTTGACAGTGTTTCTTCTCATTTTTTCTTCCTTTCTTTTAATTCTCTTTACATTGCTTCCCCCCCTATGCTTTGCATTTTATTGTTATTCAAAAATGGAATGATATAAATGGATGCACTTATGTATTTATTTATTTTTGTATTTCAGCTAGGAAAATCCTTGTTATTAAATATATTAGCTGCCTACTTAGTCACTGTAAAATGTACCAATTTTTGAAATAAAATGAATGCATCACAGTTGAGACAAGAAGTCAAAGAATATAGTTTCCAGCAAATATTCAGAAAGAAAAATTGGCAATGTTCGAAAGAAAGAAAGAAAGAAAGAAAGAAAGAAAGAAAGAAAGAAAGAAAGAAAGAAAGAAAGAAAGAAAGAAAGAACAGGAGAAAGAAAGGATGGGGGAACTGAAGAGTTTTGCTACTTTATGGGAGGCTCAGGATGTCAATGCTTAATTATACCACTCTTCTAGCAATGCTCCAGGAGATGTACTCTCTATTTGACCTGACTATGACTATTCATGAATGCCAACTTTATGAAGCAAGACATTGAAATGAAAGTTGATGAGGCAATGACCTACTAAAAGACTTGAGATAAAATAGAATCTGTAAGAACCTTTCTCGTTCATTTCTATGATTATTTTAAAGCGAAAATTTGCAATGCTAGGGATCAGAGGCTACACAGGTGGTATGAATATGTCAACACTTGTTTGTATAATAAAAATACATCTGTCTGCTTGGCTGTAAGAAGTTACTACTAGCATGCTTCTGAAAAGCATATAAAATATACAAGGCATATATAATAAATAAAATATGAAATCTATTTTCAAGTTTAAATGTAGCTGCATTTATGTTCATTTCATTATTTCATCTGAAAATTAGTTCAGGGGTTAAGAATGAAAGTCTTCTTTATATCTTATCCATGCTAAATTAAATAAGTTTTCGTCGGAAGATATTTCTGCATTGTGAACAAAATAGCATTTTATTATTATTCTTTTACTGCTCTTGTGCTATTTAATATTCTATCTTGTATTTTTATGATATGAAAAGACACACTATCTTCTTTGTGGTTACTAGTTAATTGGTATCCACTAACTGTTTTCTCAGTTTCCATGGTTTTTTTCCCTGAGGCTGTAATATGTAAGACTTGCTATTCCTAACTATTAACAATATTACAACTGGGAATCAAAGTAGTCTTTAGTTATCAGGCTCTTACTGATTGTAATATTGTGCCCTAGAGGTGTTATTTAGAAGGAAGTTGTTGAAAGTCAGTAGTCCCCCTATGAATGTAAAATATTTTACATGGAACAGCTTCCATTAAGAAGATAGTTAGACTTCAATGCTGCACAGCCACTTATATCATGGAAAGCCAATTAGTCTTCATCTATACCCAATAAATTACCAATAGAAAGCATTGTTTAAAAAGTAGTTATGCTACATAAAGCTGCAGTGAAACAGCAGTAGTTATATTTTCTTTAAAAGACCTTACATTTGTAAATTCATATTATATAATTAATGTGAAAGAACTAGGATAGCAATTTGACATTTTAAAAAGAAAAATAGAGAAGTCTTTACATCACAAGACATTGAAATGTTTTTGCATTATCAGCAATTCATCCATAGTGGTTTGGATAGCAGCAGTCACTATCCTGACTTTTTTGACACTATATTATTTCAGGTATATTTTAAGGGCAATGTCCATAAAAGCCATTAGAAAATATCAAAATATTTTTTCTAGTATTAAAAAATATATACAAAATTTGGCTTAGTTGTCATTTTAAACTAAATCAAAATACTGCAGATTTTGCATTGTAAAATATATGTCCAAGATTCCTTCTTATTACACACATCTCAGATAATTCAATATATTACATTCTTAACAGACTGCCAAGTCCAGGCTATCTAGAATAGAATCTAATTCCTGGCAATTAATTTTATTTTATGGGCTCAAAATCAATCTCCTACAGGGATTTAGCACAGAACAATGTCTAATCTAAATAGCATGGCACTGTATTTATCAAGCTGCTCTATGTGGGTATGTTTTTTTATTTCCTTCCAGCCATGAGATTTGATAAAGCAAAGGCTATCAAACAAAAACAACTATATACAAAACTTCAAAACAACCTAGCAGCTGCCCCAAGGTAATATTTTATAATGAATCAAGGAAACTGCATCCTGCACCATAACTATACAAGTTATTTTATTTCCAAAATAAATGGGCTTTCTCTAGAGCAATGATTTTCAAACTATCTATGGTAACTTTTTAAAAAAAATGTCCAATTAGTAATGAGTTTATACCTTTGTAAAGAACAATAAAATTATTTAGAAAAATGAAAACAAAACACAAACTATGTAAAATACAAGCGCAATGTTTATTATATTTAAAAACATACATATATTTCAATAACCATAATCGGACCAAACATAACATAGGGAAAAAATACAAAAGCTGCACATTTTATTCATTGAAAGTGTGCCTGTGGCTTATTAATATAAAAAATCATTGTACTTGTACTCTTTTGTTGTTTAGTGATGGTAGCTAAACAAAAAGTTCTGAGCGAAATTATAATTTCACATATAAAAACCTGTATACCCAAACATCAGACAAACATTGTGCATATCAAGATGTACTGTTTTTAATGCGAGAATGAGTTTGGGCTTTGCTTATTAATTTATCTTTGATAATAAATAAAAATATAATTATATAATTTATTTAGGCTGGATTTATGAGACCTCTCCTCAAAGAAGATAATAGATATTTAAATTTGTATATGTTTTGTTTAATAACATACATAGTACATACCAATTGCAATTGGTATGTTAACAGAAAAAGGTATTAGAGCAATTAAAAATATCTATGGATTTATCTTAGAAATTCCTTGATTTTATGAGATATCATTAATTTACCAGTCACAATCATTTTTAAGCAAATTTTCAATTTCTCTTCCCAGATCTTCTTTTACAAAATCCTCTGGAATGCCTGTTAAAATGCACATTCCTTTGTAATTCTGCTTCCGGTGTATATAGTGTGGATTCTAGTCTTACCATCTTTGACCTTTGGATTTTCTAGCCTGAAACATTTCTTGTTCCCTTTGTGCAGGTTTTATTTCTTTCTTGTGCTGTTTTATTTTAATTGTCAGTTTCTCATTCTTGTCGCTGATATCAGTTTTAAGAGTCATTTTCTGCTTTTAAATCTTGTATTTTGAAGTTAGCTATTGCTGAAATTACTCAGTTCACCTATGAATAATCTCTTGTTTATTTTTGTGGGAAAAAATAGGTAAATCAGATTTGTAAGCCACTTCCTTTCAATGTTCTTCTTTTACTGTTTTGAATAATTGGAAATGGTTTTATGCTTGCATTTTTTCTTCCATTAAACAGATTATAGCTCAGCCTTTAACACCATCCTACCAGGCATTCTCATTGAAAAGTTGACTGACCTGAATTTCCCTCCCCTTACTTGTGAATGGATCAAAGACTTCCTGACCGATCGTCCACAAACAGTAAGGGTTGGGTCCTTTACATCTTCCACACTGAAGCTCAACACAGGCTCCCCTCAGGGTTGTGTGCTCAGCCCCTACCTCTACTCACTGTATACATATGACTGCATATCCTCTGATCCATCCAACATCATAATAAAGTTTGCAGATGACACAACGGTGGTGGGTCTCATAACTGGAGGGGACGAATCAGCATACAGAGAAGAAGTCCAGAAGGTATCCGCATGGTGCTCAAGAAACAACTTACATCTAAATACTAGCAAGACAAAGGAGATGGTGCTCGATTTCCGGAGGCACAGAGAGGAACCTGCCCCACTGTATATCGAGGGGGGCTGTGTGGAGAGGGTTTCCTCTTTTAAATTCTTAGGAGTGCTTATTAGCCAAGATCTCACCTGGAAAAACAACACATCTCTGGTGATTGGAAAAGCTCAACAGAGACTTCATTTCCTTAGAGTCCTGCAGAAAAATCAGGTGGAACAACGGCTGATGACCTCTTTCTATCGGTCCATCATAGAAAGTGTCCTCACATATTGTATCACAGTGTGGTATGCTGGTTTAACAGTTGCGGAGAGGAAGGCACTACAGAGAGTGATCAATTCGGCACAAGAAACCATTGGTTGCCCTCTGACATCACTGGATAACATTGCCAGATCTCGCTGCTTTAGCAGAGCAAGGAAGATTCTCAAAGATGATTCACACCCTGGTTGGTATCTCTTTGCCCTTCTACCATCACGCAGAAGATATCAAAGTATAGCCAGCCGAACGAACAGGTTTAAAGGTAGCTTCTATCCATGGGCTGTGAGACTTTTAAATTCAACCGCAATCACTCCATGCACATGCTAGTTTTTTCTTTTTTCTTTTCTCTCTTTTTTGTTTCTGCTATAATTTTGCACCAGTGAAGTTAAAACCAATTTCATTGTAATTTTTACAATGACAATAAAGATTATTATTATTATTATTATTATTATTTGAAAATAAGTATCTTATAGTGAAGGGTAATCATACACATGATATGGCATGAGAAATTTTAAAGAAGAAAACACTAAGATATAGTATTTTAGAAAAACAAAGCAGCTATAACATTTACATTATTTAATGTAGTGGTAGCTTAAATCCAGACATATTTCCCCTTTGTTGTTATAGATATACATTCTATTAACTTGCAGTTTCACAGTATGTGAATGTGTTACTAAATAGAATATAATTAATTAGATTTGCAATAATGTAAATTAGAATATTTAGCAATTCAAATACTTTCATTCAAATTAGTTGAATATTCACCTGGAAAAAGCTCACATTAAAAGGAAGTCTGCCAAGATTTTCCTTTTAAAAAATAGTTTTTATTAAAATATTTTACATGCCTAATAAGTAAATTCAAATAAAAAGATATACCAGATGTGAAAAGAAAGAAAATAAAAAGGAAAAAGAGAAAATAAAAGAACAGAAAACAGGAAAAGAAATGTAAATAAATGGCTTCTCGTCTTCCTCTTGTTATAAATATTATTATAACCTACCTTCTTTCCCTTAGAGCAGTGATGGCGAACCTATGGCACCGGTGCCACAGGTGGCACGCGGAACCATTTCTTATGGCACACGAGGCATTACCCTGTCAGCACTAGTACGCATGTGTGCGCTGGCCAGCTGATTTAGGCCTTCTTTTGAGGCCGTTTTTCACCTCTGGAGGCTTCAGGGAAGCTCCTGAAGCCTCTGGATATGGGGAGGGAGGCTGTTTTCACCCTCCCCAGGCTCCTAGAAAGCCTCTGGAGCCTGGGTAAGGTGAAAAAAGCATTATGGGAATGGCCCGCCCACGCCCGACACCCCCCCTGCGCTCCCCCCGCTTTTGGCACGCGAGCCAAAAAAGGTTAGCCATCACTGCCTTAGAGTATATAATAACTATCTTCTTTCTATAACCTATTGTTCCTAATCACCAAAACATGTCACAAAATCATTTTATTTTTTAAGCAAAGAGTCAATAAGGTGTTTCCAGTCATTGATTAATATCAATAATCAAAGAAGTTGGTTAGGCCATCTCAACAAGTTGTGTCACTTTCACCAACAATTTCTTCATGGTGCATAGTGCTGAATCTTTCTATGTTTTTATAAATAGTAATATCAGCACAGTAATTGTATACTTTAGTTGAATAATCTTCCATGATTCTTTTCTAACTGTGATGCATTAATCCCAAAAGGAATGTTCCTAAAGGAAAAGCCTGCCAATATTTTCCAGTTGGTCAGTCTACCCATTTGCTAATGAAGCTTCATCTTAACTAGGAGTAATCAGACAAAAGGGTTTTTAGGTGGCCATATTCACCACAAGGTTTTACACTTTCTCCTAAGAAAGGGTGGCTTTATTTAACAGATAACAGATTAACCGAGTTGGAAAGGACCTTGCAGGTCATCTAGTCCAACCCCCTGCCCAAGCAAGATACCCTACATCTGGCTCTACCTAGGATTGTTTGTTTTTATTTCAATTCCATAAAACTCTGGGCATCTTACATATATGTATATGTTCTAAAAGAAACAGAAGACAGGAGTAGTACATAATTAAAGTAGTTAAATCCTCAATGCCACGCATATTGGGTCCTGGAAAAATAACTAGTTCTTATCTTAAAAGATTTATGAAGAATCAGAAAAATGGAAGCAATGCGAATCTTTAAGGGATATCATTCCACAGATCATGATCCATTGAGAAAATATGTTTCCTAGTTCCATAAGATAACATGTTTAACAGAGTCTAGCTGACCTGGCCAGATTGGTAAGTAATAATCAGCAATTGAACTATACAGAGAAGTCAACTGGAAACAAATGACATTCATAAAGCTTTTTCTTTTTCCAAAATAAATTCAAAGAGCCTTGGGGCAAAATCCCAAAGACTTAAACTAATTTAAGCTCATATTCTATTAGCCATCTTATCCAATATCTGACATTGAGAAACACAAAAGAGGACTATCAATTTGTCAGTCTTCTTCCCTCATCTGGGGAGAAGAATTTTGGATTGGCCTAAATTATATCTGACCCATTATTTTCAACTGAAAGTAGAGTGAAAGAAAAATAATGACTGGAATTCTATCAAATTGTTCTTTCATTGGTTTGGTACTACGAGAGTTAGAATTTGCCACTTTGGACGGACTGTTTTTGATGAGTAACAATAAAGTAGAATATTTGTAACTCAGGGTTGAAATGAGAGGTCCTTGGTGCTCTCTGATTTGATTGTTTTTTTGCAAACATTTCATTATCCAAACTAGATAACACCATCACTGCTAGTGAAGAATGTTGCTGAGGGTATCCATATAGATTCTTTGATTGGGAAGTTTACTGTTGGTTTATTTGGCAGAGTTGAGCATTTCTTTTTCTTCCTCTTTCCAAATATTGAAAACAATAATTTCACTGCATTTTGTAAAAATATATATGATATATTTGTTTTTAAAACAGAATACATATCTGTACACTTTGGTAGACACTGTATCATAAGACCATCTGTTAAAAAAATGATAATATCTCAGGATATGAAGGATATATGAAGAAAATTTAATGGTTTTTTTCTGATTCTACATTCCAGTTCAAAGTACTGAAACATCATGGTCGGTACTGAGATATTACTTCAAACTAAACATTTCAGGGTTTTGTTTTATAACACATATCCATGTCCCCAAAGAGCTAATACTATTTATCCATATGTCTCCAGGTAGCACATATCTATGTAGATAACAGAATCTGAATGTGTGAAATGAGTCATATCAATGAAAATGAAATAAATAGAAAATAAATTCCCTTCTAGAGACAGTCTTTAGAAATAGATGATTGAAAACAAAAATGGGGACTTCCAGTGAAAATTCATTGGGAACTAGATGTCTCTGAAGGAATGGGGATTGTATTGAGGTGGAGATTGGCAGGCAGATGGCAAACTTTGTCCAGTCTCTCCATAAAAAGGAGAGATTGTCCAAATGAACTCTAGACAGCTGATTCTTGGGAGTAAATATCAGAAACCAAGATTTTTGTAGTCAAGTTATGAGTTGAGCAGCTGGAGCTGAAGGATTTCAAGCAAATTGTAATGTAGCCTATATAGAGAAATAAAGTTCACCGAACTTCATTTCTTAATATCTTTTGGAAATTGTCTTTGAACTGCTTTTCAACAATTAAGAACTGTTGGAGCAACAGGTTTTATAGCATTCATTGAGTGATTCTCTTCAAACATTAGAGGGAGAAATTTAAATTATAAATTTAAGGGGTTTTTTTTAGGGGGGGAAGGGGGATAAATATAAAAAGTTGCTTATTAATATATTTTTTCTTTTTCTTTTACTTTTAACTTTCTTATAAGGATGCAGGATTGCAGGCTGACTGCCCGCAGCCAGGAGTTCAATGCTAACAGGTTCAAGGTTGAGTCATCCTTCCATCTTTCCAAGGTAAGTAAAATGAGAAACCAGATTGTTGGGGGCAATATGCTGACATTTTTGAACTGCTTAAAGAGTGTTGCAAACTGATATATAAGTCAAAGTGCTATTTGCTATTTTTATTTTTATTTCTTTTCTATTTTTCTCTCTCTTCCTTTTCTCTTTTCTGCAATGTTTAGTTTTTCTTTTTACTCTTTTTCTATTTTTATTAGATTTTTATTTTAATTGTAATGTTTAGTAAAATTATATAAAAAGGGACATTGTCAGAACAATGCATAAAACTAAAATGGTAATTTGAGCCTTAATGCACAAAACCTCCTGATTTAGTTAAAAAACAAACTACTGTTTTCAGTGGTAAAAACAAAAAGTATGTATTTTGTTAAAGGGACTCTGACACATGTTGTCTCTGCAAGAAACACATTTAATTGTATGTTTCATTTTCATCTCTTTTATTTGTGTCATCAGTACTGTGAAATCTTTGAAAGATAAAACACTCTTCTTGACATATTTGTATAACAACAAAATAAGTCTGCACTAACATTTTCTACTATTATATATTTATTAACTTGCATTTTTCCTTCATACCCTATTATTACATCAAAAATTACTCTTGTTTCAGCAGTTTCTGACTTTTAAATCAGTTCAAAAACATGGAACCTAGAAAGCTTTTCATGATATTTTCCAAGAATGAATTTTATGTGATATACAGGAGGTAAAATGAACCAATTTCATTGTAATTTTTACAACGACAATAAAGATTATTATTATTATTATTAAAAGAATAAAATACTCCAGTAATCTGAAGCAAATCCTTTGACTTCTTAGGGATAGGAGGTAGGCAAAATACAAGAAAACTTGATAATAGATAGATTACCCTTGTACAGTGCCCTGATTTGAATGGCCCAAATATTTTGGATTATTTATGGATTAATTTTCAGAAATCATTTTAATAACTCAAGACAATTTATGATAGTAAATTATAATATTTGGTCTGAATATTGGTCTGAATTTGGTCTGAATATACGTATCCTGACACTAAAGTCAACAGAAGCAATCTTTCAAAATCCATTGGTCAAACATGCAGGAAAGCATTTAAAAAGTTATGCTGAGCATCTAGTCTTTTGCTTTTAAGAAAGGAATTGAGGATGATTCTCTTAAAATAATGTTTTCCAAAGGAGATATATACGCATATCTTTGGTAACAGCACAAGGTATGCTTCCTTCTATGGTCTTTTTCTAGTTTGGTTTTGAGCCTATAATGCTGGTATGTCAGTGCATTTCTCCAATTCCAATATAGGCAAGGTCAACTAGCAAAATCTTTTCAGCTACAATTAGTAATTAATGTTTCTTTGATTGGTGCCACTTTGGCTCAGCAGGGCATGCCACATTGGATAGGGATGATTTTTCTAAGATATAATGATGTTGAAAGCTGTGCTGGTAACTTAAGCATACTGATGTCCAGAATAACTTCATATTTAAAAAGTAAAATTTAAGTATAATCAGCATTGGATCAACTTTGAAAGCAAAATCCTTTTTAGATGAAAACCAAGAGGCTGAGGAAGAGGAAGTTGACAGTCAAACATAAAGCAATTCTGTAATATCTACAGAATACTGTAAAAGTCTGCATGCTGGTATATTACTAGCATGTTGAATAAATCATCTCAGTGCCAAGATTCCTAATTATATATTTGTGATATGAAATCTTTCAGACAGACCAGCAGTTTCCATGGTAACTGACATGGCCAAAACAATTAAGTATTCCTGAATCTACATCTCCTTTTGTTCTTTAGTTCCTATGATTTTACAATGTTCTTGAATATTTTCCTTGATTCAACATTATTTTCCAGATTTGGTGAAAGATTCCTGCTTATTTTTGATTTCCTTTATATTTCCTGTGTTTTG
Source organism: Rhabdophis nuchalis (assembly GCA_039707465.1). Lineage (NCBI taxonomy): Eukaryota > Metazoa > Chordata > Lepidosauria > Squamata > Natricidae > Rhabdophis > Rhabdophis nuchalis. The sequence goes on from CM077649.1 coordinate 18,766,144, forward strand.
AGGCAAGGCATTTTTGCTGGGAAGGAATGTTTTAATAGTTACAATTTGCTTTTTCATTGCACTCACACTTTGAATGGATTTTTGTACACTTTTGAAGTAGCACTTTAGTAGTTCTGCAGCTAGAATGTACAAGCTGATGTTTTAATTTCAGTGCTGTTACCGTAGTCATTATCATCATCATCCAGCATTATTATCAACATCAGATTTACATAATTGTAGTGAATTCCTTTGGATTTCAATATTCAAAGATTCAAGTCACTTTTCTCAAATGTTCATATTGTATATCATCATTTATCTCCCAGTAAAAAATATTATTTCACTAGCAGTCATACAATTTGTATGTAACTAAAAATGCTTATACTTAACTATTTGTATGGATCCATGACATTTTCTTTTTCTATTTGCTATAACCTTGCAGAATTCCTGCTGTACAGTGCTTTATTTTTCTTCCTATTTTGTCAATTTAGGTATGGGTTTTTTGTGTGTATGTTCATACATATTTTCTATGTTTGCCCAACTTCAGTTTTGGCACATTTTACTGTTTGCTGAATACTTCCAAATCTAAAGAATTTCCCGCCCCTTAGTAATGTTTTATATACAGTCTGTGTTATAGCATCGTTGAATACTTTCTGACTGAAAAAGGGGAGACTTCCTCATTCTGTGAAAACCTCCATGGTCATTGCTGTCAGAACTCACCTGTCAGAGAAGCAAATAAAATCAACAGTCAACCCTTTGGTAGAGACTTTGCAAGAATAAGCATTCCGAAATGCATCAGAAAGGATGAAATATATCTGGGTTTGATTTCCTTTGATTGGCACTACCAAGAGTTGGCTATAACATGGGCTACTATATATAAATGTTTTAAATAAATAGCTTTGAGACCATAAAAGTTCCATGCCTTCTCTAAGAATGTGTATTTACTATTTGAGCTTGCTTTCAAATTCTTTCTACATTTATCATTGAGAAATTGGTGTTTTGATTGCAATGTCAAATTCAGCTACTATTCTAGTATGAGAGGCTGCAGATATAATTTTGTACGTTATTCAATTTACTAGAGTTTCTATACCATTTCTGATATTTCCAATGCTAGACATCAAAATAGTTTCCTCTCATTTTTATAACAAATATTCCTCTCTACTTTGTGGCAAGTGGATATTAATCATTTTCTGGTACCATAAGAAAGGGGGATAATGGTTGAGTGCTACAGCTTGGCCTCCCATAACACATTCTCCTTATAGTTTTATACTAAAATATAAAAGTTTCCACCCACAAGTGTCATCTCTACATAGACAGGCATCACAAATGACTCAGCACCTTCTAATTTCAACTACTTAATGATATTTGCAGTAATGTTAACATAGGTGATATAAATCACAGCAAACATCTATAAACTAACATTCCTTCATTTCGAAGAAGAAGAAAAGTATCATCCACACAGCACATTTTAACCAGTAATCAAGCTTGAGAAGTTGTGTAATTCAACCAGTCTTTTTTTATCAGACAGCAGAAGTAGAATCATTCTCTCCTTTCATGGATGGTTAGTGATATTTCCATTTTCTGAGGTGAAAAAATTACATGTAAATAGAAAGTGAAGCATTTCATTATATTTGTACATCTTGAAGGATAATCTATGTGTCCAGTTGTCCTTTCTCTCTCCCTCTCCCCCTTCTCTCCCTCTCTCCTCTCTCCCTCTTCCTCCATCCCTTCTTCCCTCTGTCTTTCTCTAGTAGGATTTGTATTTGGATGAATGGAAAATTGATAGAAATGCCTTATTGGTAACTGGTAACTTATTGGTTCTACAGTTCATGGAAGATAGGCTCAAATTGCCATGAAATGATTTTACTGAAAATATATCAAAAAGATTACATTTGAAGAACAAACATTATACAAATTCCCTTCCCTCGCAATTCAATCATGTCTGATTGAAAGGGGAGGGGAAGGGACAGGTCACTGCAGTTTTCTTTGCAAAGTTTTTCATAATTGACTTGCTCCTTCCTAGAGTTAAAAGAGAGTAACTGGCCCAAGGTCACCCAGCTGAATTTTTGCTTAAGATAGGACTAGAACACAGTCTCCCACTATTTTGCCTGGTAACTTAACTACTACACCAAACTGACTCTGTTACACCTAAATAAGTTACATCAAGTGATGGTGGATAAAAACCTGGTCACCTGCAATGATGCTTTAACACATTTCTGGGTCTTTAGGGCTTTAGGACATATAAAGTATCTGGAGTCTTTTGCCATTATTTTTTTATGATAGGGACTAAAAGTAGTGCAATATGTGGAAATGATTTGTAGCACATCACAATTCAGATTTTTGACAATTGGCAATTTAATAAATTATTAGTAAATAAGACATATTCTACAGCAACGTACGACATGTACACCTGGAGATGACATATCTTTCCTATTTTCAACTGCGACAACTGATCGCCTGCCAAGTCTAAGTAAAGTGCAGTATACTTTTGTGACCCCTTTCTTTCTTTTTCTTCTTGCAAAAGAAAAATTGTTGGACCAAATGTAATGGCAGCACAGTTTTTCTTCTTTAAAAAAAACTGTTCCTTTATAAAGCATATGCACTATATTCCTATAATAAAAGGGTTTATATGACATAAATTCTTTGAACCCTAAACTATACATAGCAAGTAACACCTTAAGCTTATTTCAAGTGGAAATATCAGCAGGCAGAACAGTTTTTCTCTGGGCTACCATAATCCCAGAAGAAGACAGTTGACTTCTAAATTATTACCAAAGAAAGTGCACAGACAGGTTCAGAAAGTCTGCAGGAATCTGATCTTCTCTGGGACCTAGTGCTGGGAATTATGTGGTCCACTCTGGAAGGCACCAAGTTGATAAAGGTTGGCAGGGCACCTAAGATTAGGAGGGACACTTCCTGCAGACAATGTGACACACTCTAACTCCTCATCTATGACTTTTCACAGTGAGTTGTTGGTCCTGCCAACTCTGTGGAATTTCATTTCTGTAAGAGGTTTAATATCACATAACATCCTTCCTCTCTCCTCTCCCCCTTCTCTCCATAAATCAATCAATCTATCTATCTATCTATCTATCTATCTATCTATCTATCTATCTATCTATCTATCTATCTATCTATCTATCTATCTATCTATCTATCTATCTATCTATGTCCTTTTGAAAGGATTTCCTTAATTTGGAAACAGCAGCTCACATAAAAGCAATCAAAACACAGTCACAATGTCTAAATTATTTAGGACACAGAATGGCATTGTTTCAGCAAACGATTTTTCCATAATCTTAGTAAGAACACATCTAGAGTAGTCTATTTCCATAACAACAAGTTGAGATAGCACAAACAAGGGATTATAGCAATGAATATTCTAATACAAATCCAAAAGAAGAGAAGATAGAGGTTGGGGAGAATGTTTAATGAACATTTATCTGCAGTAATTAGCTACTTTGGGAGAAAGATAGCCATGAACATACAATAGGCAAATGTACATGTATTTTAATAACTAGAACAAAGAATTTAGCTTCAAAAGAAATGTAAAGGAAAACCCACTCAATGGAATGATATTCACAAAGAGCATAACATGCTGGCATAATATTTCAGTCTAGATTTAAAATTGATAATGAAGCTAAGCATATGAATGGAAACACTGTAGTGCTGTTATAAAAATGACAATATCTACATTGCATTAGTTTTTCCTGGTATTAATATCATAAATGCTTAGCTATAATTATGAAAAAACTTGATCTCTATTCCACTTATTTCATTTCTATCTGAGCATCTTATATAAATAAAAATATAACAAGAGTTTGTTCAAAACCCCTAATCTCCAAAAGTACTGCACCAATTGCTTCCAAATTTTCACACAACATTCCTTTCATGTACGGCACCAATGATACATATAGATGTTACACCTGTTCCAGGTACACGCAACAGAAATGTAAAAAATTGTGAAAAAGGTAGGTAGATGGATACAGAGAGAGCAGTGGGCCACAGGTATTATGTCATCCTTTATGACATAAAATACTCTGTCCATAAGATTCAAGGAGAAATACAGTAGGTAGGTAGGCAGCTATAGAGATAGAGAGAGGGAGGGGGAAATGCAGTAGGTAGGTAGGTAGGTAGGCAGGTAGGTAGGGAGAGGGATAAAGAGGGAGAGGGAGAAATACAGTAAGTAGGTAGGTAGGTAGGTAGGTAAGTAGGTAGGTAGAGGGATAGAGAAGGAGAAATACAGTAGGTAGGTAGGTAGGTAGGTAGGCAGAGGGAGAGAGGGAGAAATAGAGTAGGTAGGTAGGTTGGGGGTTATATGGTGGTTGTGTCTATGTGTTTGTGTGTGCAGGTATAGATCTACGCACAGATTGGTTGGCCATTTTACCAGACTGGGCCACAGCAACGCATGGCCGGGAACGGCTAGTAGTTAAAATATGTAAATAAATGTGCCACTTTCAACCAGATCTTTTGCCTATTTTTAAAGCAAACTACAGATAGTCCTCGGCCCATTACCATAACTGAGCCCAAAATTATGATTGTAAGTCATTCTATCTGTTAAACAGATCTGTCAGCTTGTAAAATGTCTCCGTGACTACTATCGAGCTGCTATAGAGAAAAGAAAATTCCATGCATACTTGTGGTCAGAATGGAATCTCAAAGCTGGCCTGTGAATGTGCATGCCTAAACTCAATTATGATCTCTCGTTGGCTAATGTAATTTATGACAAAGGCTGAAGGATGGACAGTAACATGGGCAAAGTTCAGAAGCAGAAAAAGAAAGCAAAAAAATGGCTGCAAATAAGAAATGCCTAATTAAACTGTTAATAAATCACTGCTTTTTGCATTATAATATCGGGTCGCTCATTATGAAGCAGGCATCATTAGAGTACTTGACAAGATCATTACATGACTGATATGTGATCATGTGACTCCATTTTATGACCTTTTTGCAACACTGTTTTTGTTAAGTAAATGCCACAATCATTAAGTGAACTCATTTTCTACAATTGGCATTTGTTGCTAGAAATGCTGGTTCTCAGCAAAAAAAAAAACCTCTGTAAATTGTGGTCATGTGACAAAAGAACATGCAAACATCTATAAATGCCAAGCACCAAAAGTGTGATCACATGATCCATAAGGGGAAGAGCAGCCAATGGAACTTTGCATCTTGGTCATAAGTACTTTGAGGGGGGTTCCATCATAATTTCAAACAGTTGCTAACCAACTGGTTGTAAGTCAAAAACTACCTATAATGCAGGTCCTTTTGGACAAACGTCCTAAAAGAGGACCTTCCAGGTATGTTGAGCAAAAACACATTTTTTATGTAAAGTAGGTTGTATTGACTAGAGATGATCCAAATGACGCTTTTATATATCAGTTCTCTTTACCAAGTAATTTGCAAAAGGCAGATTTTGGACTGACAACATACAATATATTTTATCTTAAGTTTGATAACTTTTTTCATAAAATACACACAAGTGTATACATGTTCCCTAATTTCTAATTACATGCACAATTAACCTAATTTCATTGAATTGAATTGTTTGCAATATGATAGTGAGATGAGCATCATATAAATTTAATAAACAAATAAAATAGTTTGTTTTCATTAATTATTATCTATACCATAGCCAGTTAAAGCATTAGAAGGAGCTTAGATATCTAAAATTAAACACAAAGGTACACACACACATGATAGATAGATAGATAGATAGATAGATAGATAGATAGATAGATAGATAGATAGATAGATAGATAGATAGATAGATAGATAGATAGATAGATGTGAATAAATTTGGTTCCTGATGGCCTATGGTAATGGTAGCAAATATGTTAATCTTCATGCCTTTAGGGGCATTTGAAAGCACTGATTTAATAAATCAGGATTTTCAACTCGTATATTTTCTATTGCTCTTCATATTTTAGGTAGCCAGTAGCTATCTAACCTTCTAATAGTAGAATATACATATATGTCTGAAGTCAAATTACAGCCAAAAGGGCAGGTTGAAGTAACTAATAAGAATATAAAAATTGCATCATTGGATCAAACTAAAGAGCCATTTAGTCTATTGCTACTGGAACCTACTATGGAGAACATAAAGGCAATAGCATTTATTTTTCCAAGATCTACCTAGTAAGAAATAATATTAGAAACAGATCAAAAGCAACATTCATAAATTCAATTTCTTGTTAGGTAGTTGCAGTTGGTACCTCAGAACAATGATACCCTGCAATACTAGTGCACCTAAAATTCAAAGTGGAAATGCAAAAAAAACCAAAAAAAGTGGTATGATTTGAAGAGGGAAGAGGAGCCCACGTGAGTTAGCCTAGGCTAAATTATATCATCCCTAAAAGAAAACAATGCTACCACCAGAATGGGACAATTTGCCAGAGCCAACTTGCCGTGACAAACTCAGCATGGCCAATTCACCTTGGGACAACTTGCCATGGCCAAATCACTACAGGACAATTTGCTGCAGAACAATTTAACAATTCAATTTAATTATCTAAAATAAGTGTTAATTTTTTTGTCCTTCACATTTAATTTTGTTCCTCCTTCCTCATCCTTTCTTTAATGGTTCTATTCCACCATTTCTTTGATAAAAGAGTGTAACTCTTTTCCCACAGGGAATTGTCCCACAACAAGTTGGCCATGGCAAATTGTCCAATGGTGAGTTGGCCATGGATAGCCACATTGAAATGGCTATGGTGAGTTGGCCATGGTGAATTGGCTGTGGCAGGTTGATCACCGCGAATTATCATAGACCTTACTGTCACACTGAGTAGGTGAAAGAAATGGCATAAAAAGTCAAATATTTTTTGTTAAAACTAGTAAAATTTCCTGGGAAATTCTCTCATGCTTATAGGTTGCTATAAGTTCTCATCTGAAGATATATTTAAGTTGAGCTTGGACAATCTTCCTAAGGTAAACTACTTAGTAATTTTGAGTGAAGCCACTCGAATATCCTGACTGTCTCAAAAAGGTACACAAAAAGGTAGATGAAATATTGTTACATGATATAATCTTATATTGAACATGAAACATCTAAAGGATATCATTTAATTCTTATGAAATTACCAAGTACTTTAATAAATTCTGTAGATCTTTGATAGTTATTCCTTACATGCACGCAACTGCATTTTCTTATCAGTATGTAATTTGCTATATGCAGTGAGAAAAAGGCAGCTAATTTATGACATATCTAAGGATTCATGATCCAACATAACAATTACATATTTGATTCCATTGAGATATCATTTGTTCTTTTGAAAAAGTTTTATTGGTTTTAACAATTTATATTGGGAAAAGGGGTAAATAAGGTAATGAATAATATTTGGAGCTTCCACATCGGGTCTGCTGACCACCTCCGAGTCTTCATACATATTCAATTAAAAAGAAATTATCAAGAGGAAGGGGTACATACATTTTAAAATCATAAATTTTCATATTATTTTATACATTCAATTACGAGATATCATTTGTTAATAAATCAAAAAGGAAAATGATATATAAGTTTTACATTGATGTGCAGCATGAATCTCACACTATGATCTGGAGAATAAATATTTGAGTTATATTTACACTGTACTTATAGTTGAGTTATATTTATACTGTACTGGCTGTATGATACAGTATAATAAGAGCAGCATCTTTTTCTGGAGAAAAAAAATCTAGGAATATACTAGAAGCTATAGGAAATGGGGGCAAGATAGTCATAAGAAATTTTGAATAATGTATGACTGGTAATTATATTGAAGTGATACATTATTTTTGATTATGACCAGATTTCTTCATTAACAGTTCAGAGTTAATTTCAACAAACAAATTAAAGTTTAAGCTCATTGTACTGTGTAGGACTAAGTAATGCATTCATGTTGAATATTTGATTAGAAAAAAAAATAGTGTCTGCTTGTTGCTAATATTTTATTTTGCTGAAAATGATAACAGTGAAACAATTGGGAGTTGCAGTTAGTTGATATTCTTATGTTCCCTTCAATCTACATGTTATATTTTCCTTATTTCTTAACTATGGACCCAAAAGTGTACATTGCAATATTGAAAGAAATAGGTTTCACTGCTCGCTTCTTTATTATCCTTAAGAAATTGATTTCTGCACATAACTTGTGAAGGCAAAGAAAATTTTGAAAAGAAATGTTTAAGTAAAGTCTCAGACCTTAATTGCTGAAAAACTCACATGTGCAAATTCCTCTATTAAATTAGTTAACAGGTGGTTTTACAGAGCTGTGATTAAAATTGTAATTTTAAAAGAGAAATACCAACACTCACCTTTCTACTCCAATACATCTGTCAAAACCAGTATAAATATGGTGTAATACAAAGCTATTTTATTTTACTAAATATATGAAATAATTAGCCATTTTTCATTTTAATAAGTAGGAGTGCCAACCATACCAATTCTAAAGCTACATTTAAAAACCATTAACATTTCTATAAAGACATGAACTGCTGTACGTATTAAGTTGGGCAACTCACAAAGCTGCTTAGAGAGATTACATGAAATATAGCATTAAAATAATTCAAATTATTTTAATGCTCGGGACCTAGTTATCTGCGGGATCGCATCCTGCCCCATACATCCTTATGGCCGATTCGCTCCCACAGAGAGGGACTTCTCCGGGTGCCGTCCACTAGGTTGTGCCAGCGGGTGATGCCCAGGGGAAGGGCCTTCTCTGTGGCGGGCCCGACCCTCTGGAACGACCTTCCCCCCGATATTAGAACAACTATGGACCTCCGCTCCTTCCGTCAAAAATTAAAAACACATTTCTTTTGCTTGGCTGGCTTGGGATAACTTAACTGTTTCTAGGGGTTTTTTAGGGGCTTGTCTTAGTTTTAACATGGGATTTTAGCGCAGGGTTTAGTTTAATTCCTTTTAATACTGTATTGTTTGTGGTTTTATATGTATTTTTTAATTTTCCTGTGCCCCGCCTCGAGTCCCTTCGGGGAGAGAGAGCGGGTTATAAATTAAATTATTTATTTATTTATTTATTAAATTAATATGCATATCTGTAAGAACTATTTACAACATTGACATCGGTGACTGATGGCAGCTATGGCCACATTAATTCAAATAAAGCCCCATCATGTCTTTAGTCTTCCTACAAATATAAGTTCTTTGAATTGTAGCCAACTCCATGTCCACACCCTCAAAATGTTACTTTTAATCTGAGTAGGAATAAACATAGTCAATAGTCAAACGTCTTTCACTCAATATGAAAAAAATGCTTAGTTCCAGGTAAGAACATATTGAAATGCAACTGTCGCATCCATATGAGCCACAGATTATCTTTAATGTTTATAAGCAGCATTTCTTTCAATGCACCTTCTACAAAAATATTAGTTATTTTTCCAATTCAATCTGGATGAACACAAGATGGCAGCAAACAGTTTTAGCTATTACCTAGCACATGATCATCACAAGCAGGGATAATGGCAAGAAATCAGCAATAGGAATTTTATCATGGACAAATTCAGAGTCATATATTTGGCCAATGTACTGACACTGCAGAACATTGGCTAGGAGATAATGGTATGGATTCCCTTTTCTATGTACATATAGGAAATACAGTTAGGAGAGAGGATTATTAGCAAGCTTTATATAGCAAACTCTTCCACCTGGAAACTTAAAAAAAAGTTACTTAGCAGGTTTGCAGATTGCATCATTGTATTGTTAATCACAGTTGCTTGCATCTTGTCTGCATTCCTCCTTGTAATAATTATGATAAAGAGGATAACACCAGTTCCCTAATCTAATACCTGGCATGGAAAAATTAATGTTAAAATTTATTAAACAATGATGCAGACGGTCTTAGAAAGTGAAAATATTATTATTTATAGGAATAGTTAAACCCAGGCTATCTGTTGGGCACAGAGGAATACTGAAGTCCTACACTGGGCAGGGTATTGGACGATGTTCCTATCCTAATAATAATTTAAATTAATTATAATACTATGATATGTTTTTAAATTTCTGTGAATGAATAATAGAGATGTGCTATGCTTGCACTCACTATACCAAACATTAAATTAATTTCATAATTATATTGTTAGGAACTTAACATCCAGAAACTACATCCTACATATTATAATAGGAGATATATCTGAATTTTTGCTGCCCTTTAAAAATTTCAAAACTTGCTTCTCGGTATCTTCATTTTATTCTGCATCTGATATGGACATTATTGGTCAAAATCCACAATGGAAGTAATGCTTCCATGAATAAAATGCTGAATATCTTGCTAGAATAATGTGGTATGACAGTTTTCATTCTTAACATTACTTTTATTATTCTGTACATTGCACAATAATGTTAAACTGAGTAAAATATTAATATTAATTACTAAAGGATTACTAAATTAGTAAATACTAAATGCTAAAATAATAAACAGGTTAATTTAGTCTGTAATCCCAAAAATAAATTAATTCAGTCTGTAAAGCCATGATGCTGCTATAAACATAGTATTTGTTTTTAAGATAAATCAGTAATTTTTTTGGTCTTACATAACTTTGCCTATTTATTCCAATTGGTAAGGTGTATGGTTTATTCAGAAACCAATACAAAATATGCAGGTTTTTTGTAATGAAACAAGACATCAGTAATATTTTAAAAGGTTATACAATCAATTTGTCTTGTACATGTTTGTACTTGCACATGCTTTTAACAGGAATGTAGTAATTTATATTCCTTGCTTCAGAAACAGACCAATTATTCTGCAAACGTCTCGATGTAAATAATTTCAGATTTAACTGATTATAAACAATGACATAATACAGAAGCCAAAATGATTCACTAGAACATCTGTAAAATATATATATAATATATTAGTAATTAAAAATTGGTAGGAACATATGGTTGAAGAAAATGAGTAGGTTAAAATTTTGTGGGATTTCCAAATGTAGATTTTATTAACTTATACAACACATTGTAGGAAATGAACTCCCTTCGTTTCAAGTTATATGTGGTGTATTATGAGACTGGATTTTATCATGGGCTCATAACATACCATGTAAAACAGTTGGTGAAAAGAAGGAAGTTCATTTTCTATAGTTACAAATATGGATAATTGATGTGGCAATACCAGGAAATGGTAGAATAAAAGACAAAGAATTGGGGATCACATAGTATCATGATCTGAAAATAAAATTTGAAAAACTATGGCATAAACCAGCTTTAATAGTTGTAGTAGTTATCAGCACACTGGGTATCATACCAAAATGTCATTGATAAAAAACTGTGGCAAAAGAAAGCAAAAATAGTACCAATAATAACAGATGCCTTGAGTGCAATTCCAAAACATCTTATGACAATGAATCATGCTTTGCACCCTAAAAGTGATGTTGACCGATTATATCTATCAAGAGCAGAAGGTGGTCGAGGACTCCTACAAGAAAAGCAGACTGTGGAAGAAGAAAGATACAGCTTGAATGATTACATCCAGAAAAGTGAAGAACCAATGATTAAGGAAGTAAATAAAGGAGGCCTTTTAAAGACAACTAAGTCAAAAGCTGAATATAAGAAAGAAGTAATTGAGAAACGAGCTGAAAATTGGAAAATCAAAGCTATGCATAGCCAATACTTGAAAAGTATTGAAGGCAAAGTTGACCCAAAACTAACTTGGAACTGGTTAAAATCAGAAGTACTGAAAAAAGAAACAGAAGGCTTTATTTTGGCAGCTCAAGAATAAACCTTAGCCACAAACTGCATGAAGGCAAAAATTCAACATGTTACCACCAACAGCAAATGTCACCTCTATAATAAGAAAGATGAGACAGTTGACCACCTGATCAGTGGGTGCAGCAAAATTTCACAAACTGACTACCTACAACGCCATGATCGCATTGCTAAGATCATTCACTGGAAATTGTGCCAAAAGTTTGGCTTTGAGTACAGCAAAAACCACTGGGAACATCAGGTTGAGAAAGTTTTAGAGAATGAGAAAGTCAAGATCTTGTGGGACTTCAGAATTCAGACTGACAGGCACCTGGCCTATAACACACCTGACATAACAATAGTTGAAAAGAAAAAAGTATGGTTCATTGACATTGTAATACCTGGTGGTGCACGAATTGAAAATAAGCAGCAAGAAAAAATCACAAAGTACCGGGACTTGCAAATTGAAGTTTAGTGACTGTGGAAAAAGAAATCGTGTGTTGTTCCGGTTGTAATTGGAGCCCTTGGAGCAATACCTAAAGGGCTACCTCGCTATTTAGAAATTCTAAATTTACCGGACTTGGACATTCTGACTCTACAAAAAAACCATCCTTCTTGGGACGGCTTATATCCTCTGACATTACCTTAACAGTTCCTAGGTCCTTGGTTAGGATTTGAGCTGTTGAGCTACCAACCAGCCCCAAAGGCTGTGAATCTCACCAAATATTAACATAATAATAATAATAATAATAATAATAATAATAATAATAATAATAATAATAATAATAATAATAATAATAATAATAATAATAATAATAATAATAATAATAATAGGAAATTCTAAATTTATCAGACTTGAACTTTCTGACTGTACGAAAATCCACCCTACTTGGAATAACTTATATCCTCTGACATTACCTTAACAGTTCCTAGGTCCTTGGTTAGAATTTGAGCTGTTGAGCTACCAACCAGCAACAAAGGCTGTCAATTTCACCAAAGATTAACCAATAACAATAATAATTCTGTTTCAGCTTTAGGTTACTGCTTCTTTAAGTTTATGGGGCTTAATAAAAGCTAGCATGCTCCTATGTTAGGCATGGGGTAATCAATGATAATACTAGCATTAGACATATTATTGGCGCCCCTAGATTTAAAAACCTGTTCATTTTCTACAGTGTGTTGTGCATGCTGATGCCTTGAAGGGTGAGAAAATAACATGATAAAGTGATTTATTTCCTTTGAGAATAGAATTAAGGAATATTGTGAGAAATGAATGATCTTACTGGGCTGAAAAAGGAGGAGATCTGATTATGGTACTGTTGGTAATTTATCACTTTTTCCCTTCAGTAACGTATCCCTCCAAGGCTACATGTATGTGAAAAGGTACTGTATATAAACACATTTGGAAGCAATTCTTGAAGCTGAGTTTCCAACTTTCCACTGGGGTTTCTGAAACATTGTTTTTCTTATTGTTTATCTGCTACCTAAAAAGATTACAGCATTATCCTGTCCTCTTTTTCTAGCACTATTTTATTCTCTGAGGGACAGCTAAGACAAGCATGGAAAGTAAAACATTAAGAAGAAAAAAATAAAGATCCACTTTCTTTATTCAGTAGGGAAGTCCCATTAGATATCCTCAGGTCACTTTTTAAATGATACAATTAGGTCCATTCGTCCTAAACTTACATTAAAATATATATTGGTATCTATTTGAAATATTTTACCATCCAATTTATTTTGTCCCATTCTGCTTAGATATTAAAACAGTAGCAGTTTAATGGATTCCTATTTCTGCCCATCCATCCACCCAGTATTATCGATCTACCTTTCTATGTTGAAATTTAATTTTAAATCTTGAAACGTATCAAGTCAAATAAACTTGTTCTTGAAACCTAATCTAGAAATAATAAGAAACATGTGTGCTTTAAATTTTGAATCTATGATCTGAAGCAAATCATGGCTGATTCATTTATATAAATATGTTAATTTATAGGTCATGGAATATTTCTAAAGTTAGTAAGAGTGATGCTGAACACGGACTATTTCATAATATACTTGACCGGGAGGCCCTTCGCACAGTCACTCAAGCGCTCGCGACTTCCCGCCTGGACTACTGTAACGCTCTCTACATGGGGCTCCCCTTGAGATGCACTCGGAGGTTGCAGTTGGTCCAGAATGCGGCCGCGCAGGTGATTATGGGTGCTTCTAGGCAATCCCGCATAACACCGCTCCTGCGCGAGCTGCACTGGCTGCCTGTGACCTTCCGGGTGCATTACAAGCTTTTGATGACCATCTTCAAGGTGCTCCATGGCACAGGGCCTAGCTACCTACGAGACCGTCTGCTGCCCCATACGTCCCTACAACCAATTCGCTTTCACAGAAAGGGTCTGCTCCGGGTGCCGTCATCCGGGCAATGCCGGTTGGTGCGCCCAGGGGAAGAGCCTTCTCTGTGGTGGGCCCAACCCTCTGAAATGATCTACCTCCCGAACTCCATGTCATCTCGGACCTCCGCCTGTTCCGCCAGCGTTTAAAAACGCACTTCTTCCACCTAGCCGGCCTGGCATGATTTTACTCGACGCTGCACTGCTTTTAGTTATCAAAGTTTTAATTCAGGGGTTTTAATTGGTTTTAGCGCAGGGTGGATTAATTTAATTTAGTTTTAATGAATATTATTCTTGTATATATGTATTTATATTTTATATTCCCTGTGCGCCGCCCAGAGTCCCTTTGTGGTGAGATGGGTGCGGGTTATAAATGCGAATAAAATCAAAATCAAATAAAATATCAGTTTAAAAACTTTTTTCTGCAATATTCCCCCCCCCAAAAAAAAAGTCATGCTCAATACCGCATTGAACTATGTTTGTTGATCTTTACAGGGTGAAAAAGCTTTGTTGCCTCTACATACATGACAATAGAACCTATATTTTACATTTTTATAAGAAGAGAGTTAACCATTTTATCTAAGAGGGAGAGGTTGTTTTACATGCACAGAGAAGTCTGACATGCTCACTCTCCAGTTGTGCAGACAGCCAACTTGTCTATGCAGAGGAAGGGGAAATTATGTTTGAACTCTAATTGTACTGAAAACCACCAGGACTCTGGCACTCAGAGAATAATTTAACTTCTGTTCATTCATTTTTAAAAGAAGTAAATGTGCATCTGATGTATGCATGATTATTTTTTTTGGTATCTCCATGTAATTCTTTAACTCAATAGGTCTTTGACAAAAAACTGAATTACAACAATCCAATTCTAAACAGAATTATTATTTATTAATTATTATTTATTTATTTTTTATTTTTGGAATTTATACCCCACCCTTCTCCTTGTTAGGACTCAGGGCAGCGCACAGGCATTATTAAAACCATCGCAAAACAATATATACTATTAAAAACATATTAAATTTAGTTGAAACCTGTGCTAAAAACCCTTTAAAACCCTAAAAAATTAAAATTTATCAGTAGAGTCAGAAAACGGGGGGCTACGCTAGGTCGGCTTGTTGGAATAGGTACGTCTTAAGACGTTGGCGAAAGAGGCGGAGGTCCGAGGTAATGCGAAGGTCGGGGGGTAGGTCGTTCCAGAGGGCCGGGCCCGCCACAGAGAAGGCCCTTCCCCTGGGTGTCGCCAACCGGCATTGCCCGGCCAACGGTACGCGGAGAAGGCCCTCTCTGTGGGAGTGGATCGGACGAAGGGATGTATGGGGCAGAAGGCAGAATTATGGTATATGAACAACAAAACTTTTAGTAATACTTAATTATTTAGCTGATTTTCATATCAGCAATATTAAAAAGATGGATTGTTAAATAATGAAAAAAGAAACTCCATCTGAGGGTATTGAATTAGAAACATATTTTATCACACATGCTCTAAAGGGATGGCTAGCTAACATTTCATAATCTAGAAATGTCAACCAGCTCAAAGGAAAATCTTTATATGGAAGATGCCAAAATAATTGTAGTTTTCATGGTTGCCAATTTACCATATTTTTCGGAGTATAAGACGCACCGGAGTATAAGATGCATCCAGGTTTTGAAGCGGCAATTTTTTTTAAAAAAAAGTAGGTAGGTAGATAGAGGAATAGAGAGGGAGAGAAAGAAAGAGAAATACAGTAGGTAGGTAGGGAGAGAAAGTAGGTAGGTAGGTATATAGGTAGGTGGGAGGGAGAGAGAGAGAAATACAGTAGGTAGGGAGGGAGGGAGACAGTGTGTAGTTAGGTAGGTAGGTAGATAAAGGGATAGGGAGAGAGAGAAATACAGTAGGTAGAGTGTGTGTAGATAGATAAGTAGGTAGAGGGATAGAGAGAGAAAATACAGTAGATAGGTAGGGAGAGAAAGGTAGATAGGTAGATAGAGGGGAGAGAGAGAAATACAGTGGGTAGGTAGGGAGAGAGAGTGTGTAGATAGGTAGGTAGGTAGGTAGGTAGAGGAATAGAGAGAGTGAAATAGAGAGAGAGAAAAATACAGTAGATAGGTAGGAAGAGAGAGAGAGAGTAGGTAGGTAGGTAAGTAGGTAGGTAGATGTTTCCAGGTGTATTTACCCATGTGCTGGAGAAGGAAATCACTGATCACCTTTGGAACAAATCTTTGTTTCTGCAGGCACAGTACTTGACCAACGTAATTCTCATCAATCACTCTAATTAAACAGCTTTCTGAAAGGGGAAAAAAACCCTTTTTGCACTGTGCAAACCTCCCCCAAATGGCCCGTTTTTTGCGAAAATGGGCCCGTTTTTTTTTTTTCAAATTAATGGCATAAATAGCCTTGGGGAGGCTTGCAGAGTGCTCCTGGGGGGGGGGCAAAACGAGAAAAAACGGCCCGCTTTTTTCCTGTGAAAATGGGCCGTTTTTTGGTCAAAAGAAATTACATGCATACCCTTATGGAGGCTTAAAGAGTGCTGCTGGGAACTGGGGGGGGACAAAAATGCCCTGTTTTTTGCTCATTTCTGCCCTCCCCAGCCCCCAGGAGCTCCCCGGAAGCCTCCATAAGCGCATGGCCATTTTTGCAAAGGGGGTGGGTCTTCAGGAGGCCAAAAATGCTGTATTCGATGTATAAGATGCACCCAGATTTTCAGCCTCTTTTTAGAGGAAAAAAGTTGCGTCTTATACTCCAAAAAATCCGGTAACTTTACTTAAATTATATTAACTAAGAATTATTGAATTAATGATAAGAAAATATAAAAATACATTTCTACCTTTGAAACATCTTGTTTCAGATAATACATGTAACTAAACTGATATTCATTCATTCATTTATTCATTATTCATTCATTCATGTGGAGAATCTTAGATATGCTTTTTAGCAGAGACTAGCTGATCAGGCAGGTAGGTTTACTAGCTGATCAGCATTGCAACCATATTCAGAGTGTTCAATTGAATGTTATTTTTATATGGAAAGAAAAAAATTCATCAATGCAGGAGAAAACAAAGTTAAGACTTCTAGATGTCCACCTTAGTGAAGTAGAAAACTCAGATTGTAAAGGGAGCCCAAAGCCCTGTTGATCATATTACTTTAGAGGAACTCTGAGTACAGAATGATAAAAATTCATTAATTACACAGGTATCTTAAAGTCAGAGAACGATGTCATTCAGTTTCCATCTATTTTCCCTACATGTAATTGACCAACACAAAAACCATTATGAATTGTACTTGGGCTCTAAGGCAGCTCCTTGCCTCAGTATGCTTCAATGGAGTGATTTGATCAAAGCTTTATCCAATCAATGTACCTTTCAAAAATTGACAGTCATATTTATTGTTTTGATAGGAATTAATACATTTCTTGCCAAATGTATGTGTGTATTCATAAATCTATAGTTCTGAAGCTAGAGCCATGTGGCAAAAGTTAAGAAGCTCTTCCTATTAACATTTCTTCAAATTTTGACAGGTCTATTACCAGACTAAAACCATTCAGCTTATATTAAAGGATGTGGTTCCTCTTTTTTCTCCCTCTGGTGTGTATCTATCTATATAGCCACATTTTTATGTCATATTGGACTGAAAGACTTTTTCTAGTTACTAGCTTTTATAATGAGAAATTTTAAGGGTCAGTGGCAAGTCCGCGCAGTGAAGCAACTAAATTTCTTAACTTTTGCCTTTTATGCTAGCAGTGGATGGAATGAATTTCAGCACACACAATTCATAGTTGCAGATAAGAAGGTCTCAAAGTCTGCCACAAATAACTCCACAGGTCACAGCTTTAAACCGTAAAGCTTCATCTGGAGTAATTTAATATACTTAGTCCTTAATTTGGCAGATTTACTGTATATATTATGATTTTAATATTTCAATTTTTATCTTCCTTCAAAGAAATTTTTAGATCCTTTTATTTTATATATTTCTCAACAGATGACATGAATCACCTTCACATTTCAAATGATAGAAATATGTTCAGAATTCTTGCATCAATTTAAAAATCTTCTCAATAAGAAACGTCTAACTTACAGTTTTAAATATACATAATTGGATGTGTGTTTGTGTGTCTGTAATGAAACTAATGAAAGCAGACATTACACTAAAAGGAAATAGTGTACTTCATTCAACCCTATTCCTCAACGGCAGTAGATCAATGAGAGACAAAAAAGCCGTGAGAAAGTTCATGTCCACAAGCCTGTTACAGATAACTAAAACCATAATATACCAATCTTGAATCTTTTTGAATTGTGGCATATTTGGAATTGTGAGTAAACATTTTAGGCACAGTATAGCAGTTGCAGCTTTTTTGGTTGGATAACTAATCACAAAACATACATTAATCTGGCAGGCTTGTACTTCACCTGCCTCTCTGGCTTCTCAGAATAATTTATATCTCAGAGTACATTCCCATCCTTGCTCTGCCAAGAGCAGATTTCCAAAGAAGTAGACTAAGGTTACTTGCAATTTTATTTTCTAATTATATGATAAAATATTAAAATGACTGAAATCACAAAATAATGCTTGCAGCTGGTGCAGTGATTTTAAAATGTGTCCTAATTAATATTAATTAGGGCAAAAACCCTCATGGAAGATGCTGAGGAATTATTAGCAACAACAAGGTGTTGTGCTGGCAGATGATGACATCAATGTTGTATCCACGTGAGGCAAATTCCACTTCTTTTACATATGTGTTGTTTCAATGTACATTTGTTTGAAATGGCTGGAATTTGGATCATGACAACATATTGTCATGCCTCTGTCAGAGCCTGACTCTGCAGAGGAAGACAAACCAGAACTGGAGCCAATGGAGATCGAGGGGTAGCTTCGTTGAGTTTGGAGGAATATGGGTAGGAGCAGGCTGAGTCAGGTGTTCGGAATATGGACAGCTTGTAAGGCAAGGAGGAATGCCAAGAGGGGCTAAAGAGTGAACATGAGAAAAATTCAGGCTATGAGCAAGGACCACTTCGTCCTCAAGCATGGAGAGTGGAGAGAAGGTGGGAACAGCACAGGCTGGCTCGATTACTTGGGAGGAGAGAGCCCACCCCTCTTCACAAGACACACCTGGGGAGTAAGACTTAAGGAGATGCTGTGGGGAGGGGCATTTGTCAGAAACAAATGCTGAATTCATGAAATGTTGTGTGCCGTTGCTGACATTAAATGTTTCCTAGACTTCGTTCTTTATTTCTTGCTTCCTGGACTAATTGATTTATTCCCTTGCCCTGCTGGATTTCTTGCTTTGCAGCCATTGTGCCCACAGCATTGTGCTGGACTACTTGCAGCCAGAGGCTGCTGGAAATGTGTGTGTGTGTGTGTGATCACTTTGCTCTGAGACTTGCCAGAAGTGTGAAAGAATTTGGGGAAAAGTTGGAGCAATAAAGAGGCAGTTTGAGCTATCAGCTGACTGTGTGGCCTCTGTGCCATTCCCCAGGTCATCACACATATTATATCATCTTGACTAAAGCAAAAACTCCTTTGGCTATCCCAGTAAATACATCTCACTTTTGTGGATTCCATTTGCAATTTTATGAATTCTCACTCAACTCTAGTTTCCTAAAATTCCTGAATAATGAATTGTATCGATCAATGAATTCAGATGTCCCACTAATAATAATAAGTAAATAGCTGAGCTTACAGGAATCAGAATAAACCATGAACATAAACACAAATAGGATTTGACTTTGATTTTAAAATTTTGACTGGCAAAGTCTAGGAAGAGAGCTATCTCTGCCATTGCCCTGATCCTATAGGATTTTTTTCCCCCTGGAGATGAGTCAAGATCTCCAAAAAGACAAAGTATGGCTCTATGGTCTCACATGGGAAGGCCAAAATAATGTGCTGTCATGGGGTTGGTAGTGACCAATTTTTAACAGGGTTAATTATATTTGCCTCCATAAAAATATAATTTTAACTCAACATTTAATTTTAGTTTTTTATATACTGTTTTATGTTTTATTGTACATTTCCCAGAGTCCCTCTTTGAGGGAGATGGGCATTTTAGAAATGGGAAATACAAACAAACAAACAAACAAATAGGTTACCAATGAAATTCAGTATATGTTGGAACCCTGGTGATGCAGTGATTGGAATGCAGCATTGCAGGCAAAGTCTGCACACAGAGTTGAATTCAATCCTGACAGGACTGAAGGTTGACTCACCTTTCCATCCTTCTGAGGTCAATAAAAGGATGACCCAAATTGTTGGGGGCAATGTACTGCCATTGTAAACCACACTTTTACTGTAAGTGTTTTGGGGCAGAATATAAGTCTGCTATATTGATATTGCTCTGTAGCTCAGAAATGAACCACGGCTCGTGAGCCACATGTGGGTCTTTGTCCATTGAATGTGTCTCTTCAGTCTCTCTCTGATTCCCTCCCTCTTTCTCTCTCTCTCTCTCTGTGTGTGAGTGTGCCTCTGTCTGTCTGTCTGTCTGTCTGTCTGTCTGTCTGTCTCTGTCTCTGTCTCTGTCTCTGTCCACAAAATACCGTGTGGAGCAGCAGGTGAGGCTCTGGTTGGCTGGCGATGATTCCAGAGACCATCCGTGGGGGCCAGGGTCCCTCTCATGTTCCTTTTCTTCTCAGATGGCTTCCAGAGTCATCACCAGTCACGCAGAGCATCGCCGCTCCTCCACACTGTGGAAAACATAGGCACACACACTCCCTGCACAATTACAGTCTCAGAGACTTTGTAATGGCAGGAACTTGGTCTGTAATTGCGCGGAGCATGCATGAACCTATGAGGAGGAAGAGCGACAAGGCTCTGAGAGGCTGCCGATGATTCTGGAGGCCATCCGGGAAGACAAGGAACCCGAGGGGGACCTTGCCCCCTATGAATGGCCTCCAGAGTCATCGCTGGCCACCCAGAGCCTCACCACTGCTCCACGCAGTATTTGTGGACAAAGACAGACAGACAGAGGTGTGTGCGCACACACACGCACACACACACACACACACACACACACACACACACACAGGGAGAAGGGAAGGACGGAGAGACACACAGACAGAGAGAGGCACACACAAAGAGAAACAGAGGGAGGGAATCAGAGAGAGACTAACAGACACACACAGCGAGACAAAGGCATGCACAGAGGGATAGACAGACACACAGACAGAGGCATGCACAGAAAAAGAGACAGAGAGAGGGAGAGAGAGAATCAGAGACTGACAGACACAGAGAGAGAGAAGAGAGAGAGACAGAGGGGGGAGGGAAGAAAGAGAAAGTGAACTTATGGCCACAATTGAGCCCAAAATTTTGATTGGTAAGCAAGAGCATTGTTAAGTGAGTTTCACCACATTTTCCAAGTTGGCCACACCCACCCAGTCACATGACCATCAAGCCACTCCCACAAAACAGGCCACACCTTCTTTTGGCTCTCAAAAGAAACTTCAATCATTGTACTGTTGATATTTGGCTCTGTTGACTAATGAATTTGCCCATCACTGACCTAAGATGATGTATACTTTATTTGTTTCCCTTTCTTGTGTTCTGGATTGTAATTCTGCAGAGCATATCTTAATCTGAATAATATTGTTATGCACTCTCATTGGATTGTTACTTTGAAAATAGAGCAGTTGGCTACTATAGGTTGTTCATCAAAAAACAAGCTTAAAAGTTAATATAGTAAAATATATATTTTTTTTTAAATAGAATGTTAGATTTAAAAAAATGTGTAAGATGTAAAATGTGGAATATGAAAATCCAATAAATATTTTTTCTTTTGTATTCAAGGTTAAATTCTTTTAAATGTACAAGTGCTTCTGAAAAGTACAAAGTTTGACTGCACCATTCCATTTATTACTCTGACATTTAAGTAGCCTAACTGTCCTTAGGCAGCTTAAGAGATAAAAAGCCATATGCTCTTATCAGTGAGTCAATAATTAATTTCTTGAGTAACAGAAAGTATTCTTCACTGTCTACCAGGAAATTATTTACATTCCTGGA
This sequence comes from Rhabdophis nuchalis, assembly GCA_039707465.1. Taxonomy (NCBI): domain Eukaryota; kingdom Metazoa; phylum Chordata; class Lepidosauria; order Squamata; family Natricidae; genus Rhabdophis; species Rhabdophis nuchalis. The sequence goes on from CM077649.1 coordinate 18,788,138, forward strand.
TTATTCAAGAGTGATTATTCAAACACACACAAACACATAAACACACACACCTCCAAAAGACACAAATAGCAAAGTACAATATAATCTAAAAATTCACATTCAGTAAAAGATTAACAAATAAATCACAAATATTAGATAAAGTATTTAAAATTGAAACTTCTTAATGTCTTACTAAATAACTTGTTTTTATAGTCACAGCTAAAAAGTTGGCTGTTGCCACTTTAATTTTATCTCTGAATGAAAAGTTAAACGTTCAGAAATGCCTCTTTCTGCCCTTGATTTTAAAATAGGCTAGATAATCTCCTATAGAAAACTCTTGTAAAAAATCACAATATAAAACATGATCCACTATTTCAAGTTCATTAGCATTAGAGGGGACCCTTCTTTGACAGGTTGGAATCTTTTCAAATCTACCATATATCATATTTGATTGCAAAATATTTAGTATCAGATTTTTCAATGACTGCTCTATATTTGCTTAAATACGGATGGTCCATGACTTATGTGCACAAGATTTGCTGACTCATTTGTTAAATTAATTTTGTCCCATTTTACAACCTTTCTTGTCATATTTATTAAGTGAACCATGGCAGTTGTTAAGTTAGGAACATGGTTGATAAGTGAATCTGGCTTCCCCATTGACTTTGCTTCTCAGAAGGTTGCAAAAGATGTTCACATGACCCTGGGGCACTGCAACCATCATAAATATTAACCAGTTGCCAAGCATCCAAATTTTGTTTATGTGACTATGAGGATGCTGCAATGGTCTTAAATGTGAAGAACAATCATAAGTCACTTACAATACAATACAATAGCAGAGTTGGAAGGGACCTTGTAGGTCTTCTAGTCCAACCCCCTGCATGGGCAGGAACCTTATACCATTTCAGAGAAGTGGCTATCTAACATCTTTTTAAAGACTTCCAGGGTTGGGGCATTCACAACTTCTGGAGGCAAGCTGTTCCAGAGGTTAATTGTTCTAACTGTCAGGAAATTTCTCCTTAGCTCTAAGTTGCTTCTCTCCTTGATTAGTTTCCACCCATTGCTTCTTGTCCTGCCCCCAGGTGCCTTGGAGAATAGTTTGACTCCCTCTTCTTTGTGGCACCCTCTGAGATATCGGAACACTGCTATCATGTCTCCCCTGGTCCTTCTCTTCTCTTCTCTTCTCTTCTCTTTTTTTCAATGTAGTTGTAACTTTGAACAGTCACTAATTAAACTGTTTTAAGTCAAGAACTACCATATAAAATGGAAGGAGCGGTATAATATTCTTGTAACTCATTCCCAAAGTCACAAGTGGAATGTTGGTGTTAAGTCTGCCTCCATTCAAATCTTAAACAACTAAACCCTCAACTCCATAAATTTAGAGAATCATTTGGGATTTTCCATAACTGTTTTGCCTTATGTTGAAAAACATATATTTTCATCTAAAAATCAACAGTACTTAGTCAAGATTTTGTTTTCAAAGGACATTTTCTGCTATCCAGAAAAATACACAATTTGGAACATTTAAAAGAGTTGTCAAAATTTCTCTGCAGATGGCTTATGTTGCTGTAATCTAAATTGGGGTTCCATGTATAATATGAGATGTATTTTTGCATTAAACACTTGTTGCTACGGGAACAAATCTCTCCTGTTTTGAATAAACATATTGAAGTAGACCATGACAGTAATGATGGTGATTATGCTTAGTACTGGCTTGCAATGATGTTGCCGGGACAGAACATAGCTAGTAAAATATTAATGCAGTTGAAATTATCAACTTGTTTTATCTTAAAATGTTGAATTGTCCAGCTATACTCACAAAAACTAAAAATAGTTGATTTCCAGTTAATTATCTTGACAATATGTGCTTCAATCCAATCTTGTATTTGAATAAAGACTAAACATAATTTGCATATAACAAGGGGCATATTTTCCTTTTGAATAACAATGAACAGTCAATCATCAACCTGAAGTAATATACTGTCTAAATCATTGACAAAGTTCTTTAATAGTGTTGAGACCAGAATGCAACTTTGCATCACACCCTTATTGATCATTTTCTGTTTCATCTAACCTGGATTTTACTGTTGATTCGATACTTATATTAAATACATACGTCACTAGTCAGAAAGATTTTTTATCCCAAATTTATCCCAGCATTTGGTTATACTAATAGAATTAAAGACAGTCTTAAATATGTAAAGGCAACTAGTAATTTGACTTTAAGGACAATAAAATATTTTCCTGTCAATATAAAACACAGATCAATCGTTAATGTCTTTTCAAAAAGCAGCCTGAACGTTTTTTCAGCAAACTATTCCTTGATTAAATGGGTCCAGTAATAATGGACCCCACCAGCCTAGGTTTAAGAAGCTTGATGCATAATCCTACCTGGCAATCTCAGCAGATCTTAATTTTTAAATAATTTATATTTCTTTCCTCAGACACTATGGAATGGTAAGGAGTTTTGATATGATGTTGTTTGCTATGCTTACAATAGACTGGTTCTGTTCCATGAACACTGATTTAAAATATTTTTTCTTCAAAAGTATACCTGAACCTGGATATTAAGGAGAAATGAAAGCCATAGAAATTAAAAGATATTTAGATACTTTGTTGAAAGAAGCATTTATTAACAAGGACAGAAGTGTTTCTGTGCTTTCTGGGGGTTTTTTCTGGCATAATAGTACCTCACAGTGAGATGCTTGAAATTACATTTATATTGACTTTTGCCTAGCTTTAGATGTATTAGTTACAGTGCCATCTGGAACATGAAGCTCTGGTAAAATATTTTATCTCTTCTTAAAGACAACTGCAGTGTGCTGTATATGCTTTCAACTTTGGAGGATATGTAGCTGGTCAGATTGGTCTGATCGTTCAAAGTCACCTAATGGTGGGTAACACTAATGCTGTATAAGGCTGGTGGTTTTGCAGGTGCTGCATTGACTTCCAGTAATTTGCCAAGTAGAATTCATAATGCTGATTAAAATTGGTGAAGAATTGGTATAGAACATTGTAAACACATACAGTCAAGAAAGTACACTCTCCTTGAGTTCTATGATTTTACATATCAAGACATAGTAAATAATAACCATATAATATTGCAATAGTTGCAAATATCTGTAGCTTGGGTGCAGGATAAGGATGAGAGTTCATTCTCAAAAGAGATCATGGGTTGGTTTCTGAACATCTTGCTACAGGCTCGGAAACCAGTAGCGTTTAGTGGATGTCAATAGAATACAATAGCAGAGTTGGAAGGGACCTTGGAGGTTATCTAGTCCAACTCCATGCCTAGGCAGGAAGCCCTATACCATTTTAGACAAATTGCTATCCAACATCTCCTTAAAGACTTGCAGTGTTGGGGCATTCACAACTTCTGGAGGCAAGCTGTTCCACTGATTGATTGTTCTAACTGTCAGGAAATTTCTCCTCAGTTCTAAGTTGCTTCTCTCCTTGATTAGTTTCCACCAGTGTTAGTGTTAGTGTTCTTCTGTTTATAAGGGCTTCAAGTGTGGGTGTGTCAAGTGAGTTTGTGAAGGGTCTTGTGATGGATTTAATTTCGTTATTATTTAATAATATGTTGTATTTATGTATAATTGATTTTAAATCTCTGTTCGCCGCCCCGAGTCCCTTTATGGTGAGATGGGTGCGGGTTATAAATGTGAAAAATAAATAAATAAATAAATAAATAAATAAGGAGATTGCATAGGTCAGGGTCATTAGGAGGTGAATTGCTGTTGGGGGTTGTGTGGGTTGGTTGAGGGTGTAATATGTCATGCGTTGTTGTTCATCTGAGATTATATTTATCTACTTCTAAGAACTAATGATTTTTTTACTATGTGCTGAGACGTAAAACTATAGAACTCAAAAAAATGTTCTTTTTCACATGACTGTAATTTGGATGTTTCACTACCTTTCACATACCAGAAGTTTCCTCTTTTGAAGTCTCATATGCCTGTTTGACCTATTTAGCAAATTGGTTCAGTATAACTTTTGTTTAGTATTGGGTTTTGGATTAAATCTGGGATGCCTTACAACAGGGGTCTCCAACCTTTGCAACTTTAAGTCTGAAGGACTTCAGCTCCCAGACTTCTCCAGCCAGCTTTGCTGGTTGGAGAAGTCTGGGAGCTGAAGTCCTTCAGACTTAAAGTTGCAAAGTTTTGAGACCCCTGCATTGCAGGATGAAGGACTCTTCATTGAACATTATGGTCTATAATCTGTCATGCTGGGTCCAATGTGAGTAGTAAATATTTAAAGACTTTCCTGTTTAAGATTGAGAGAGTATCCTGGTAATTGGCCAAATTACTGACTCCAGCAAAGCTGGCTGGAGAAGTCTGGGAGCTGAAGTCCTTCAGACTTAAAGTTGCAAAGGTTGGAGACCCCTGCCTTACAAAACACAATGTGTATTTGGTTTGCTTGAACAATTATTCATATAATATCACATTAAACTATATTTAAAGCAGAAAGAAACTTTAAAAGGAGTGTGACCTAGGAAGCTGACTACATAATTATCTTCTTGTGTACAACATTGTTAAGTTTTCTCAGCTAAGTACAAAAGAAGATGACCTGTTGCACCAAATTAAAAATCCAAAGTCAGACCTGTGATCTTGCCACCAGTACATCTACAAGTTCTTTTATGCAAATGAGACTAACTGGGAAAAGAACCAGGCAGGAAGTAAAATGAACACCCAATTAGGTATGTTCTTCCGTCATTAGATGAAAACCTGTTTCTGAATGATCTGACTTGCTTGGACGGCTGCTTAATAATGTCTTAAAGCACTTAAAGCAATCTTTAAGCACATCCTCTCCATCTTCAGTGGGTTTTGTACCAATAAATTGTAGGCAGTCTTGGAGGCATACCATATCTAGAATATATTTTCTTTTGCCTTCCAAACTTTCATAAACCCTGAGCAAATTGTCTGAGAATATTTAAGTGTTGTTGATCAGGTTATATTTGAATACTTATTATTCTAGCGTCATAGCCAGAAAAACAATATTATTCCTTTCCATTCAGATATTAATTTATTTATTGGCATTTAGAAATTGGTACTATGCACTAATAACCCTAATGGTCCTAAAATGTGGAAGAAGGTTTTGCTACTTTCCTAAGCAGCCAGTGTATCTATGTCTTCTAGTAGCATAAGAAGTGCATAAGGAAAATCACATTTCACTTTTATAAAAGCATATAGCATAATAAAATGAAGCAAACATCACTTTGTCCATTATAAAAACTGAAACTCTACATTTTCAGTCTACAGTTCCATGGAAGTATAAATTGGAGACCAGAGAGAAAAATAACACACATGTTACCTATTCATACATATGCATACATTCATACAATTTGTTATATGAAAATGAAAATATATTTAGCATTTTTAAATTTGCAAATGACACTAAGATGCCACTAACACTCCAGAGGACAAGCTCAGGATTCAAAAGATCTTGACAGATTTGAACAATGGGCCCTATCCAACAATATGAAATAGAATGTGGAAAAAAGCAAGGTTGTACACCTTGCAAGGGAAAACCAATGGCACAAGTACAGAGTATCAGTATTCAAGTATTTGAGGGGTTGCCAGAAAGAAGAGGGGGCCAACCTATTTTCCAAAGCCTCAGAAGACTAGACAAGAAACAATGAATGGAAACTAATCAAGGAGAGAAACAAGCTGGAATTAAGGGAAAACGTCCTAACAGTGAAGACAATTAATCAGTGGAACAGCTTGTCTTCAAATGTTGTAGGTCAGGGATGTCCAAACTTGGGAACTTTAAGACTTGTGGACTTCAACTCCCAGAATTCCCCAGCCAGCATAACATTCTGGGAGTTGAAGTCCACAAGTCTTAAAGTTCCCAAGTTTGGACATCCCTGTTGTAGGTGCTCCATCACTGGAAGTTTCCAAGAAAAGACTGGGCAGCCACCTGTCTGAAATGGCATAGGATCTTCCTGCTTGAGCAGGAGGTTAGACTAGAAGATCTCCAATGTACCTTCTAGCTCTATTCTGATTGACATTGATTGATATTTCCAATTTAAACATTTCAAAGTATAGCATGGCCAACCGTTCTTTAAAATAGATGGTCACAATTAAGTGTGCTTACTGGTAATATATAAAATGAAAACCTCTCACTCCCCTCCCTTACCATGTGAAATATTATTTTCCAATTGTAATTTAAAATATGGCATCTGAATAAATATATCTGTAATCTAGTCAGTTACATTGAGAAGCAATAAAATGCTTCTCTTTGAAAAAATATATAAAGCAATAAGCCTCTTTAAATACTATACATTATGCTATCTTTTTAAAAAAGAGTTGTTTAACTGGTGGCATAAAGAACATAAGAATCTCAGGTAATCCCCATAATAGCCTCATTAAATGAACTGTTTATATGCATTTAGTCTTCTATAGCCACTTATGTTTCATTCAATATCAGTTTTTAGAATAGTGTAGAAACATTCGACTTTGTTAACATGATTATTTTGTTCCGGTCAATGACAATTACATGTAATATTTTGTCATTGGAGGAAATGTGCAGGAGCACAAAACATAAGCATATAAATGCTATGATTATACATCTTGATTATCAAGATTTCGGATATAAGTAACTTATGACATTTCCATGATTATATAATTATGCACATGTCAGTGTTTGCTCAATTACCCTTGCTTCTGCCATAGACTACCGTGACATCTATGGCAACATTTCTTTATCTCTGAATTTTGCACTGAATAGCACGGATTTAAAGTGTTTGAAAAATGTCACCTTCTACTGCCAAAAATATGACATAGCTATAACTATTAGGAACAGTCATTTATATCACACTATTAAAATAGTGAGGAAGTTGGAAATTTTGTATACATTAGAAATGATTACAGAAAATCAGTGATTTGCCAAGATAAATAACTATAGTTACCAATACTACTTTAAGTAATAACGTGTTATTAAATACACACATTGTTCAGCTATGCTGTGTTGTTTCTGTTGTTCAACGAACAGAGATAAAAAAACATGTAGTCATATATATATATATATATATATATATATATATATATTTATTGATCAGCTCAAAAATGTAACACACATATAAAAAAAATGTACACAACGGAATTCATGGCTTTCTGTCTAGATGGTCTCTGGTGATGAGCCGAAAGGCAGAAAAGGAAAGCAGTATGCTTCCTCCCTTAATTGGGGCTCTAACAGGGTGTTGTGAAAACAATTATATATATATAATAGCTGGCTTCGGGGATTTTCCCGTGTATAAGGCATAGAAATGTTATTGCAACGTTTTGACAAGATCTCACTTGTCATCATCAGGCAGGCTTCTGTCTGTGACAGACAGACTCACAGACAGAAGCCTGCCTGATGATGACAAGTGAGATCTTGTCGAAACGTTGCAATAACATTTCTATGCCTTATACACGGGAAAATCCCCGAAGCCAGCTATGCCAGCATACCTACACCCGTGAAAATCTACGAAAACACACACACACACACATATAGATAGATAGATAGATAGATAGATAGATAGATAGATAGATAGATAGATAGATAGATAGATAGATAGATAGATAGATATGTGTTAGATTTTTAAGGGCTGAAAATAAGGGATGACGTTAAGTCTCCTCCCCTTAAAGGGACCCTGAACAGGAGCTGTGATAATATTCTCTCATTTAAGAGTCCTGTAAATTGGCTGATGTATCAGGGATACCGGATAGCTCAAGGCATAGAGAGGCTTGCCTCAAATGCTGGAAAGCACCGGTTCAAATCCCAGTAGAAGGAGTATGGCCAACTGAAGAAGGCTAATAAGCCTGAAATGGATCCATCCTGGTCTCTTTATTTTCAGCCCTTAAAAATCTAACATATATATATATATTTATATATATATGTTAGATATATGTTAGATTATATATATAGGTCTTTGGTTGTTCGGGTTTTCTCCTGTGTAGAATTGGAAGTATCTTCACGACATTTCGATGAAGTCTCATTCATCATCTTCAGGCTGGTGCTTCCGGCTTGGTGCTTCCTAGAACTCTTAGAGACTGTTTCCATCATTACTGGACTGTCATTTCAGAGCATTTATCCAATCAAGGCAGATCTAAATCATGCTTCTTATTGATATTCTTCCTTGATATTCCCTTATTACAATAGAAATCTGATATAAGAATTTTACTGTTAATTTATGGTATTTCTTTATAATTGGTTCAATATGCATCGCCAACATAACATATCTTTAGCTGGCATTTCAGGATAGTTTCTTTAAATATGGAATTTATAATTGTGCCACTATGCTGCCAATTATTTAGTTACTTATAGAAAATATGCTATAAAAAGAGACTGTTGATTCAAAATGTATAATGAGTCTCCCCCCCCCCAAGATGGCTCATTTTATTTCCTGTTATATCCCCTTATTTTCCAAATATTTTTTTTCAAAATTATCTCTTCATTCAATGTTTATATGTGGTAGAAATACATCATTACTAGCATGTATTTGAAAAACTCTATTTAATTTGTTGGTTGCCCTCTGCCTATTACTCAAAGTCAGATGGAAAAACAGAAGGAAACATCATAAAGATCAATCGTTTATCTGCTTTATAAATAAATACTATTTCCAGAAATCCTTCAGTCATTCTTATAGATTTTCTTTCCCAATTTAACCAATGAAATCCTGTTATGTACAGTATATTAATGATCACAGTTTAATCTCTGTTGATTACTTCAAAATAGAGTCAAATTATCTTAAGCATTATGCCTGTATATGTGATCATTCCTTATGACATAATTCTTTAGTTTTACATGAAAAGGAACAAATAATAACAATTTTTGAGTTTACATAGAGTTTTATAAGACTTTTCATATTTTTATTTAGCAGTAATTCTAATGAAGTTCTAAGTTTACTGATTAAACCATTTAATATGAAATGTTTGGAAGAGTTAGGATATATATTGGAAACAATTCAGCAGTTCATTTATTTTAAAATTTAATTCACATAACTATTCTAAACTGGGCAGATTTCCAAGGATCTTACATTTTGGAACAAGATTTAAGCTAGGTTATTAATTTTTTCCCCGGATAAATCCTCCCATTACTCTATAGAAATGTATGTACCTATAAAATAACCCACCTTTTTAAAAAATAAAAATTGAAGTTAATTGATCCCAGGAGACTCATAAAATTTTTTAACCCTCTTGCTTAATCTATTGAAAGTGTGTTTAGTTTTGGGAGAGGACCCCATTTTTCTTTTTTTCCTTTATCCTGAAAATATTTAAGAATATTTTATCCTTAAAGTCTCTAAGAATGTTCCGATTAAGTCATTGAAATAATTATTTCAAAAAGTTTCAATAGTCAAAACTATGTTTTTCTCTCCATTCTTTAGGATCGCAGTACCCAACATGTGTATGACAGCACCTTGTGCCACAAAAACAAACACTAGAAATGCCATTGAGTATTTTAATTTTTTCATTAGTGAAGCGGGGTTATACCACATCCATTTGAAATGGCATATCTTTGCAAAACTAAAGGCACTGTGAATGGAATAAGTTAAGAAACTTCTGCTTTTAGGTGATACAAACACAAACAGAAACACACACATACACATACAATTACTTTGTGTGTGTGTGTGTGTGTATAAATATTTATTAAATAATTATAAGTAAAATAATTTATTACATAATTATAAGTAAAATAATTTAAGGCACTATCCTGATGGCAGGGAATTTTGGAAGGATACAAAAAATACTCGACATTTTTGAAATTATATCATAAAGCAATCTTCAAAATGGCTGCAATATAGGGATGAAATGCTGCCAGTTCAGACCAGTTCTCCCAAACTGGTAACAAAAAAATTCTATGGTTTGCCCGAACTGGTAGTAAAAAAAGGTTCCGACAATCAGCTATGACAATATCATGCGATCGTCAGAACTTTTTTTTTTTTTTTTACTTTGGCAGGGTTGATTCACCAGCTCTTTAGCCCTCGGTGTCTTCCCCAGATGGTCTGGGTTGATGGCTTCCTTCCTATTTGCAGGGGTTGGCAGGAAAGATTTCCCATTCAGCCTTGAGAGAAAAGAAGCATGCACTTGCTCCTGGCTTTTTTCCATTTGACAGAAGCTTTCAAAGTGAGCAAGCTCTTTGGAGAACTGCGGGAAGAGCCGGGAAAACAGCGGCTCCTTCTTCTTCTTCTGTGCTTGAGGTCAGAAGGTTCACGAGGGCTGAACGCTGCTCCCCACAAGCAAAGTGGGTCAGCTGCGCTTGGTCAGTGTGTGCCTGGTATGCACTAGAGGTTCTGCACAACTGCAGCTGCCTGGATGCTAGACGTTCCCCATGAGCACTCAGCAGCAGCAGCAGGAGAAAGCAGACAGAGAGGAGGAGAAGGAAGAAGATGAGGGTGACGATCCCAGGTGCATGAAGCAAGGCATGAAAATCCACAGTAGAAAGTTCTGGGTGAGTGAGAAGGAAAGCCAAAAGCTTTGTTCCCCCCGCCCCGGGTCATCTTCTGAACTGAGTGGCTGAGGTGGAAATGTGGGAAATCTTTGGGACTAGAAAGTGTTCAGTCTGGCTTGGCGAGAGGAGTCAGGCTAGTCAGGTGCTGATCATCGGAACCTCTTTTTTTACTTTTTAAAGCATTTTTAACCACTTAATGCTTAAACAAGGTAAACAAATAAATTGGCCACACCCACCCAGTTACATGACCCCACACCAAGCCATATCTACCAAGCCACACCCACAAAACCAGTGGCAAAAAAAATAGATTTCACCACTGTTGCAATGCATGATATTAACACAAATATATAGGCCGCCTTTCCTCATATGATACCATTCAGATGGGTTACTTCAAATCTATATTTGGATAATTTTATAAATTGCTGAATTAATTTGTTAGTATACAATTGAAATTTTTTAACTAAGACCTTATGATCTTTAAATCACGGTATCACCTAGTGGGACCCAGAAGAAGGGGCTTCTCTGTGTGGCTCCCTCTCTCTGGAATATCATTCTCCCAGAGATTAGAATGACCCCCACTCTAGCACTCTTCTGGAAAGTGCTGAAGACATGGTTCTGCCAGGGGGACTGGGAACCCAGAGTGGGATGGAGCCCATTAAATGGCTTGTGTGATCTGCTGTCACTGTGGCAGGGGGTGGGGGTAGGGGATGATTTTTTTTATATTATACTATATTAATTTATTTTATTCTTTTGTTAGTTTTTATTGTTTTAAATTTTTATTTTTTTGTAAGCCCCCTTGAGTCGCCATGGGCAAATAGGCAACAACATAAATTTGATAAATAAATAAATATTAAAGTATGACTATCCCTAATGCTTTTATTATCTTAAGGCTACTACCATCAGATATTTTTTTTAATCTCCAGAAGAAAAGCTAGTGATAAATTCAAAGATAATGAACAGTGCATATAAATGTGCATTAAAATATTAATTGACAAGGTTAATGTTTGGGGTCATCTAATCTATCTTTTCAATATGCATTGTCAGGCAAGCCTGAGAGAATTCCAGAATCTGTTTCTTCCTGTGAATCTCCACCAGAATTACCATTATTGATCATTCGAGTCAGAAACGAAACCTATCCATATGATTCAATAATCTCTATCTCCTATTATAGGTTTTTTTTTTCCTCCTGCAAAAACCCGCTAAACTATTACTTGTAGACTTTATTTTTTTTCCTTGGGAATCCCATTTTTGCTGCCTCTTCTTAATATTAAAATATGTCTCTGGTCTAAAAAAGAAATCTATTCATTCTATTTCAGAATATTGTTTTGTTTCCCGTTATCTTTTATGAAGAAGGGCAAATTTAATAGGTTTTAAACAGCAGGAACTCATAAAGACCGAGCAATAGAAAAATTTAAATTAGACATTTGCTATATAATTCCTCAGACCTCAATCA